>BACB01003190.1:0-29567 GCA_000338015.2 Ganoderma multipileum BCRC 37180
GGTGTCGAAACTAAGGAAACAAGAAAGATGCGTACGTACGTCTTTGAATATGCCTCCAGGACGCCTCGTTCACATCCAGTATCCAACTGCCATCGATGTAGCCTAGGGCGCGATCTGGCTGATGCGCCCGGCCACAATCCTCACATGGCTGTCGAGGCAATGACGTCCTGTTCCCCGCAAAGTCACTGCCTCTCCCTGCCGAATATGATAACAACTTCTGAGCATAATGAAGGGCGGGGTCGGTTAGGTGAGGAAGGATGATATGTGATGAGTACAGCCACGTACTGACAGACCTCCATGAGCCTAATTTCGCTCCGGACGTGGTCCCTCGACGCTTCCCCATGCTTGAGGACAGATCCGTCTCCCATTGGTAAATGTTCTGTGGCGGTGGCCACAGCCCTTAGAGTCCATGACACGGCGCGACGAGGCAGGATTCTTTTGGGATTTCAATGATTAATAGACCAAGTAATAGAGGAGATAATTTCCAAGTTAGTAGCTAGACCAGGTTGCTTCCACCACCCCGCAGATTCGTCGAACCTCAAGGACACATTATACGTACAAGATACCACCCAGTCTATCCAGTCTCGAACCGAAGCGGATCCCTCTCATCGCCATGAGTCGTTCTGAGTGATCGACCCACTCGCGGGCGTGGTGATCGAGTTATTGGGGTCCGACTCCCACGTGACCTGCCCGTTATTCTTGCGAATATACTTGTACTCGACGACGGTCGACGCAGGGAGCGTCACCGTGATGCTCCACGTAGGGTAGTTCGCGGCGGACAGGAGAAGCGCCGTGTCGGGGGACCAGTTCTGCAGCGCAGCGGCGTTGCCCGTGATGTAGATGTTCTCCCCCAAGACAGTCGTTGCCTGCACGTTGAACGTCACGGACACGGTCGGGCCTGCGTTCCCGCTGCACTGCTTCGGGACGGTGAGCCCGGACGCGCCCCAGCTCGCGTACGTCTTGCCCGAGCGGGCCGCGAAGGCGGTGAGCGCGGAGGCGTAGCTCCAGGTCAGGTCGGCGGCGGAGAGGGGTGAGCCGGAGTTCCTGTCGAACTGCTCGGAGAGGCCGCCGTTCAAGGGCGTGTATTTGGCGTTGATCTCGAGAAAGCCGTCGGCGAAATCCTTGATGGCGGAGGTGAGCGAGCTGTAAGTCGAGGAGGACGACTTGTAGGTGGCCGTAGTAACGGAAGAGTCGAACTGCTTGAAGAAGGCAAGCGAAGTGTCCGTCACGGTGAGGGAACCTTGCTTCTTCCAGGTGATAAGCGCATCGTAAAGCTGCTCGGCGACGGCGAATACGGAGAGGTACCAAGGCTGCGTGAAAATGATCATGGTTAGACAGGGACGCCATGATGCTGTGCTTAAGGACGACTCACGTTGCCGTTGAAGTAAACATCCTCAGGATAGCGACCAACTGCAACGGCAGCATTGGCAGCGATACCATTGTTGATGCCGTAGACAGAACGGAACGAATCTACGTAAACCTTGAGGTTGGAAAGCGCCTTGTCCGAGCACGGCTGGAAGGTCGTAGCATCGCAGCCGGCATTAACGTCGAAGGTGTGGATTGAGGCGAGAATGGAATTAGAGTCCTTGCCGGAGCGACCGCCTCCCGTATTCGAAGTCACGTAACCCGCGCCAGAGTTCCAGTACGACTGGATAGAAAGCGCACGTCAACGATCGGGGCTCGCGGCCGTACGCATGACTGTGAGCTTACCTGAAGGAAACAGAGAAGGTTGTCTGCCTGGGCCGTGTACCCACCGGCAGCCGAAGACTGTCCAACCGTCTTGGCGAATGCCGCGCCCTCACGAAGCGCGCGATGCTGGACCGCGGTGGTAAAGAAGGACGACGAGTTGATTTCTTCCCAAAGGTCGAAGCTGTTCCACACCAGACGTAAGCTTTGAGCGCATATAGCCAGAGTTTCAAGGAGACGTACGTTGACTGATTCCAATTGTTCTGAACATAGTCCAGATCGAGCTTGATGCTAGGCCACAGCGTATTGCGAACGTAGGAGGTGCCATTGCCGTTTGCGAGGAGCCAGTTGGCATACGTGATAAGTGCGGTAGATCGGAGAGCAGGACCATCTGAGCACGAGGCCTCAACAATGAGCATGGAGGGTTCGTTGAGTGAGCGCAGTACTTAGTTGGGGTGCTTACCACGTTGTGGGCGGCCCCAGGGATCGGTGAAGGCAGTTCCGTCGATATTGAACTTGGGCTCTCCGAGACCGCCGGTACTGACCGAACCAGAGGGATTGGAAGTCTGTTGAAGACCGGCCTCGGCAGTCGTGAAGTCGTCAATCAGACCACGAAGGGAGTTGTCCTCGCCAGACGTGAACTGGTCGATGATGGTCTTGAACACGAGGGATGAGTCGCGAACCCATGTGTAGAGGTAGTTCGGGTTCGACGTGCTCGGGCTGGCAATTACGACACCTGGCTGTCAACGAGACGCGCATACACGGTCATGTGTCAGTGTCCTACTACGTAACGTGCGCATGGAAGGGAAGCTCGGAGGCAACGACCATCCGAACTTTGTAGAATGGTCTGGCTGTGTGCAATGCTCACCTTTGCACCACTAGCCTTGGAGCCATCGGGGCCGATGTTGGCGAGGAGGCCAGCCTTTGCAGCTGGAGACTCAGACGAGACATAAGCATCGGCCGAGGGGGACTGAGCGTACGAGCTGACTGCGAGAGCGGCCAATGATGTGAGGAGAGAGATACGCATCGTCGTCGGTCAGAAACCAAGTGAGAGCGCGACGAGAGGTGGGAGATATGGTCGCAGAGCCGAATTTCGTTTCAACTTCAGCCGCATATATAATGGAACCCAGCGCTACGTGAAGAGAATTCACGGGCTTCGCTTCGCTGCCTGTTCGCAACCCAGCCGAACCCGTGACGACATGGTAGAGTGCCAGAAAATGCCCGTGGAGCACTTGCACATGGAGGCCACAGATAGAGAGCTGGTCAGGCGGACGTCAGTAAGACAGTATAGCTGGTGATACCGTGATGGCATGGGGATAGCGATTCAGATAATACCATTACTTACCTCCACGACGACAAGCCCCATGCAAATCACACGCAAATCACCTTGATCCGCCGAGTTGCGAGCGCAGCTTAAGACAGTAACGGGGTCAGGTCAGTCCATGGAAGCTGTAAGAGATGGCGGGTGCGATGATGACGGACTGTGAAATGTGCAAAACACGATTCGCAGGCGCCGTTCCCACGCTCGAACATCAGACGCCCAGAGGTAGCGCTTGCATTGAGATTCCTTCTCACATCGCAACACCCTCAGATCCCTTCCTATCCCTTCTAGACTCATGTACGCTGGTGGTTACCACGAATTGACATGAAACACATGTGATTTTTACGCAGTGGATGGGCTGAATCCTCAGGCCTCGGCCCTGGCAAGTTCGACGAAGGATTTGCGTCAATCATCATTCAACGCCGCAAAACTGCCAAACAGCTCTCAGCCAGCGGCGACTTGGCAGGTTTGCCGGGAGGCCTAGAGTACCTCTAGTTTTGAAACTTTATTGTATGTACATTTTAGTGGCGACACGTACTGACCAGATATCAAATTCCGAACTGTGTACTAGGAGGGTCCGCGCTGATCATGGAACGTACTCATACCAACCCCCGAGTCGGAAGGGCATAGTGGAGACGTGCTGTAGGGATTCTGTATGTCTGAGCCAAGTCTGAGCATCCACTTCTTCTGATATCCATAGCAGACTAAGCTAAAGAGAGTTAGCACAACGATCTGATGACGGTGAATCTTCGGAGACATTGTCTCTGTTATGTACCTCTGCATGTGCTGCCCATAACTGCCATTTCACAGCAGCTTTTCAAGAAATTAATATGTGAGTATTCCAGAGCAAAGTTGAGTAGTTTCAAGGACGTCTGACGAAAGTCTGCGGAGATAGCGGCAGTAGATGGATGACATCACACTTCGTATCTTCAGCGAGCGGATGTTTGGTCATGTTAGGATCAGAGGCTCTTGAGCAACACGGTCAAACAACACGGCATTGGAGCGCCCGTCTTCCCGTGTCTCACTGCAGTGGCTACAAGGTCTGCATCCACTGCCTCCCTTCTTCAGCATTCTACTACACTGGACGGAATGGACTCTATGCCCTCAGATCCATATGTGCATGCAGATCGCGTTCCCAATCTTGTGGATAGCCTGGACGAACTCATCCACAAGCTGAGCATCTCCCTCCCCTTCGCTCTGGAGACGCCATGCGACCTAACGCCAGGCCTGCTCCTCGGTATCCTGGAGTCCGTTCTGCAGTCTCGCCTTCCTGTTCCTCCCACAATCCGCGCGTCACGCGACTTCACGAACAAAGTGCAAGCTATGAAGATCTTCCTCGGAGTCTTCGAGAGCGATGTCCTTGAGGGCGAGGACGTTGGGCTAAGCAAGGTTGATCCGCGTCGGCTTGCAGCTGGAGAAGAAGAGGAGGTTGAGTTCATTGGTGAGCTGCTCTGTTGGCTTGGGAGGCGGAAGGGCCTTCTTCCAGGTCCGTCACAGCCTGGGGCCGACAAACCTCCATCCTTACCGCTAAACACACGCCGCCGCCCGACTTCCCCGTCCACACACTCCACCATCACCAGCGGTATGCACTCGAACTTATCCATGATGCAAACCGGCGTGGCCGAATCCGACACGAGCATGTCGTCCTTCGCGTCGGAGCAGCTCACATCCCTGACCCAAACCCTTCCGGAGTTGCCCTCGTTGCCCCCCGCTCCTCCCTCCGCCCTCCGCCGCAGCACATCTTCGACGGGCTCTGGCAGACCACCACCACGCTGCATCCATGAAGTCGAGGATCTATCGTTTGCTCTTGACCGTGAACTCGACGTGTCAACTGCTACCTCCATATGTCATTGCGCAACTATGGACAAGCATGAAGAGCAAGACGACCTACCGCCGCCCGCGAAGGCGCCTCTTCCCTTCAGGTATGACGGCTGGATAGACAAAGCGGACGAAAGCTCGGAGCTGCAATCCTATTACGAGCGGCACTCTCCGCCTAGCGCACCATTATCCGCGTCCACCAATCGTCGGGCGAAGTCATACTCTGGGTTGTCCGCGTCGCCATCGCAGCGACAACCGTCTCCTCACGCTCAACCACACGTGCACTCCGGAAGCGGGCCTCAGCGGATCATCACCCCACACAATGCTCCGACGACGGAGTACACGCTTGCACTCCTCAACGAGCGGGCGAGGCTACTAGACGAACTGGCAAAGATCAAGGCCACGACTTCGGTGGCTATGTAGGATGGTGGTACGGATGTTCGGACCGTGTTTTGCCTCGAAGTACTATGCTCCCGTACGTTGCTATTACGTCTCTGCTAGTCACCATGCTTTCGCCCACTGTGTCTGTCTGTCGCGTTCTGTTCATTGCTTGCCTTCTACAACAGCCCTCAGGGAATATTACTCTACACTGATGTAAGCCTCGCGTTTTCACTAAGGGGTCTAGTTACTTCGTTCTTTTCTTCGACGCCTACATCCATTCACGCATGTCTTCCCTCTCGCTCATAAACCACCGCCCCATACGCCTCCTAACGTATGTTTATAGCATCCGGTTGCCAACCGTATGACGCAGTTGTGTCGGTTTGTGTACCTGTCCGTTTTGGGTTAGACCCGACGTTGTGCGTGAGATCGAGATTTTCTACGGCAGACGTCGATCGGCGGGATTGATGCGTACAGGCGCGGTCAGGGTCTCTCCCTCACTCGTAATGGGGACGGGCAACGCCTGCAAAGGCCATGGCCGCTTAGTCATCAGACGCCCGACCCGAAAGATGGTCGACCCCTGCGAAGACGCCCAGCCCCGCGCGGCCCGCGCGAGCACGCGCGAGCGTAGCAGTCAACTATCGAAACTCTTCGCCACCCTTGTCTATCCCATCAAGAACTTGTCTCGGCCTTAATTATGTGCATTTCTGTATTGCAATACATTCGTTTCTGGCCCGAATCTCGCTGCACGTCCGGGTACAGTTTTGAATTGCTTCCGAGTCAGGCCTGACTATCCAGCGATGGAACCAGTTGTCCCTAGAATCCGAGTGCACATAGTAGCTCATAAAGCGAGTAGTCCATTCTTTAGATCGGCCACAGCGGAGGCAACCTGGCGGGGAGTTCAGGTCAGAATGCCAGTGGGCCGGGGGTGCCAGTGGGTGTGAGTTGAGCTTGAAATTAAGTAAAGGTGCACGTACGGCCGCGGTCTTCCAAATTTTGACAGAGAATTATGCCATGAGGGCTCAATTACCGCAGAATCCTAGGTTGCTGCAATACGGCGATAATAGGTCCACCGAGGGGCATCCAAACGGCTGAGAAGTCGCTTCGGCGCAGGAGGGTACCGGGCCACGTGATCGTGTTGGCTGGGTCGCGCGGTGCTTCGCGCACTGGCGCGCTGGCCTCCTACAGTGCGCGAAAGATGCACATCCGGTTTCATCACCGCTGACCCTAAAACCTTTCGCACATGTCGTGTAATAACATGACCTAGTATTCGTACAAAACACTTTGGTGGTTTTCCCAGATGCAATGTCGACAAAGCTTGAACAGTAGGGAACGTGAAAATGAGATGTTATAAATCCATCAAACTTTTTTGCGCGAATACTAGATATACATTTTACTTCACTATTCCGTGAACTTGCGGAAGGTATAGGACATCTGTCGAACGGATATCTTTCGCGCACTGTCGCCCACCGACACGACCATTTCAGACGAGCGTCTATGGAAATAGTAAACAGATACAAACAGAATCGGGCTTGCAGGCGTTGCCCGTCCCCACTCGTAAAGGCTCGTAAGTACTTATTCGAGTTGCTGCGAGGCGCTTCTCGCCCGACCCTGTCCACCCTCGCTGAGGGGTCGTGTTGATCAGTGTTGATCTTGGGATTCAGAAATACCAAGGCGAAGTCGACATGCCGTCCAGACGAGGACTGCGGACGTGAGGACTCTCCGCAGGCCCGGTCAATTGAGCTGCCCCGGACGAACTACTTACGTATCCCGCCCCGCGCATTCCTCAGAGGTATCCACGCGCCTTCCGCGAGCACCCGTCAGCATAGCAAAAACCCCTCTGCGCCGCAGACGGCGGACGGCTTGCACGAAGCACCGAGTAACCGGGCTCCGAGTACAGAGACGGCAAAACCCCGGGCGCGCCCTACAAGGAAGACTGGATGACAGTTGTGAGTTCGCGCGACGCCACAGTCGGTGAAGCTTGGAATACGGGCACTCGATCGCGCGCCCGCATGGAGTGAAGTCATCGTCGATCGCCGCGAGGCGGGTTCCGACCGTGCGACGTCCAGGAACGTGCACAACACCATGTATAGCGAGCCGCTGTGCAGCGCGCGAGAGGTCAGACCCAGGGGAATCCTCGGCAGGGGCGCTGCGCCCCATAACGATGTCTGTATAGGTCTATTTGCTACCACCCTCGAAACCCAGGACACGGCGGTCAATATTCAATCACCAGCAGGAGGAGGGGGAGCGCGACGGTCGCAGGAAGCGCGCCGCGCGCCGGGGTCGCGACTCGCGACGCGCTGGGGGGTCGGCTTCTCGGAAATGGAGCGTGTGCAAGCTGCGGCAGATCGCAGTGCTGGGTGGGGTCGCTGGGGTGCTCTGGCTCCGGCTCGGCCTATCCCGACGCGTCGCGTCGCGTCGCATGCGCTTGCGCGCCCCCCGGACTCCGGGGATCTACGTGTTGGCTAAGGGTGGATCAGTGGAGGGATCGCAGAGTGCAGGGGAGGTCCGCGGACGCAAGCCGGCGGCGCCCGGCGTCGGGCTCGAAACCGAAACCTAGGCGCATCTGGGGAGGGTTCGATAGCGTTACGCTACGAGACGAGCGTCGGCGCATGCCTTCCTTCGAACGTCGAGGGGGAAACAGGGCACGCAGAACGTTCTGTGCGACCGCTCACGCGGGTGTGGGAGGCGGCGACGGCGCGGCGTTTACCCCGAACGGGGTGAGGGGCCTGCGGGAGTAGCCTTTAGACTTGGGGCCCCGGGCTCCAGGCTGGGGGGCCACGCCTATCGAGATGGGACTCGAACCCCAGCTCGCAACGCGTGCCCGTGTGTCCGGTGGGGCTGCGGGCGAGCACGCGCGCGGAGTGTGGATGCGTACCGCACTGAGGCCTGAGGGCCGGCCGCGTAATCCCCGATAAACTTTTGAGCGGGCGGCTGCTATGCGCAATTCAATGTCCTGTGCGTGCGCGTGTGGGCGATTTGCTCCAAACGCGGGGGGCGGGCCGCCTGGAGCTGAGAAGCAGGTCTATATCGAACGCCTGACGGGAAGGCCAAGGGGAGAAGGGGTCGCTGGTGTTTGCCCTTGGGCTTGGGAGAGGGTGAGGGCGAGGGCGAGCGGGTGCACACAGCGCGCGGGTGTGATTGTCGAGGGCTGGGCCGGGCTGGTGATCGAAGGTCGTAATGTCTCCGCGTGTCCTTGGAACATGGAAGTGAGAAATGAACATACCTGGATACGCCGCTTTACTACGTCCGCGACGGCGCAGATGGATCGGTATCCAGACGCGCGCGACAGGCATATTGATAGGCAACACACTGCTCCGGGGGCAGATACCAGCCTACTTTTGCGCCCTCGGTGGATACGGGATGATCTCGCGATGGAAGCAATGCACTTGTTGGGGTCGGCGCCAGGCGTGTCTGGAAGGTGAGGATGGACATCTTTGGTTTAGGTGTGGGGAAGGAGATCGTTGTGCTCGGGTGAACTTCGCGTATTCTTGCATCAGGGTTTCCCCGCAGCGGATGTGAGAATGGAGTGGCATCAGGGAGGACACGGTAATTGAGAGGTGCTTCGGGCGAACTTGAAGAGTGCGCAGTGCGAAGACGGCCAGCGGCGGACGAAGGAAAAGAGACGGTATCGCTGAGAAGCGTTCAGTATACGACTGCACCGGCTACCGAGCAGAAAAGTGGCGTAAGTTGGGTCCTGCAGACAGGAGCTAGAACACTGCTTTGGAACAGAAGCGTCCGTGCCTGGTTCTCGCGCACCGAGGGTGGCGTGTTCCCGTCTATCGCACACTCTTCATGTCAATTCGCCGAAACTCGGAAGAGAAAAAGAACAAATCGAGACGCGCCTTCACAGCCGCGTACTGTAGTAACATCCACTTGGTGACGCTGTTGGGCGCGAATTGGCGTTCTTGGCGGATAATTGCCATGGTATTAGTAGAGAGGATTTACGACATCCCACTACCGCGATTGAAAGCGCGTTCTAGGCAACTGGACGAGGCCAAGACTCAGCAAAGGTCGCGCACGCGGTAATGAAGCTCGGGAGAAACAGGAGCGACGTTGTGATATATGTTCCAAATGCGTTCTTGCCCTGACACGTTTGTGCTTGTGATCACGACCCAGCGCGACCCTCGTTGGCAGTTACAGCAAGCGAGCAACCGCATGCGGTGCGAGAGCACACGTTGTGTCCTAGCCGGCGGTCGGGTATATGGATCAGCAAAATGCTATTACGAAGACACTCAGCGAACATTTACGTCGGTTGCAAGGCTACATGCCGGAACAAGACGAAAAGGAGGGCTAGAGCATGGTGGGCTCGGCGACAGCAGCGACAGGGTAACAACCAAACTTGGTAAGAAGACCACGAGCGGCGGGCATCCTCGTCGTGCTGCCCGAGCGCCTGCGTGTTGAGAGTGGTTCTTTCCAGGGCATCCAGCGCTTCGCGTCTTCTTCATGATTCGTCGGACTTCTCTTGGAGAGAGGAGGCACGCCGCGAACAGTCTCGAGCTGCAACGCTTGGAATGCGTCCGCTCCCAGGTGCGTCACAACGGGCAGTGAATGGACGACCAACCGCCGACACGACTTCGCAGGTGCTGCGCGGGCTATATGCTTTCCGTCTGCTGACCGCGTGCGGTGAACGTTCCTCTTGCGGCCGGTGCCAAAAACGTGCTGCGAATATAGGGCGAAAATGGACAGAGTGTCGTAACCTACCGTAACCAAACCCGAGGCGGCGCTCCCCCGCGTCGGAAGTTCACATAATCGCTGAGAAAAGAGAATCATCACGTAAAAGAGCGTTAGGCCCCCCATAGAACGTACCTCAACGTCATCGCCGAGAGGAGAAGGGCGTTTACCCACAGGAGACGAAACCTTGCTGGCAAGGGTATCCGGACGGAAACTGGACAGGGCGAGAAAACGATCAGCGTGGCTGGAATAGTCCGAGGGTTGGGTGCGTGGGTCGGACTAGACCGCGATAACGTCACCTCATCGCATGTCTCACCTTTGCGACCGAGCGAGACGGCTGATACCGCGGAGGTACTCCCGAGTTGCCAGACCGACAGAGTACGTTCGCCGCTTGCATGGTTTGGCTTCGAGTCATGGCACCAGAACAATGAGCTGAACAGTCGCCGGACGGTAGGAAATTTGTAAGGGCAGCCACTCGAAGCCGCAGTGGCATGGAGAAGATAGGTAGCTTAGAGCCTGTTCGAGCTGAGCCGGGGAGGGCCAAGTCCCCGTGGGGAGGATGGAGTGGCTGATGGGAGGGCCGATGCGCCTGTGATTTTCGGCCAGGAATCGGATCTGGATTCTGATCGGGCGCGCAAAGTCATTCGTCCGCGTCATCTGCATCTGAGATGGCGGACTGCCGCGGAGCCCCCTCAATATACGCCGATAAGAATTTCGCAAGTCCGAACGTGTGTCGGACAGCCCGGAGGTTATCCCGGAGGCGGTGCCCGCACAGTCACGCCTTCCCGCCCACTGGAGAGCCCGCCGAGAAGCCAAGGATCGGCCAAGGGGACTGGGAGGAAAGGATTGGATGGAAGAACGTTGCAGAGGCAGCTGTGGGACAATGATTGGGGGACACTTCGATGAGGCGAGGATCTGCATGCGGATGGTTGCCGGACGGTGAGACGGAAGATAGTCGGAAAACGCGGCGAGGGTGCCAGAAGTGATCGCTATCGCAAGCGACGAGCCCATTTTTGGGAGGCGAGGGGGGCGCGTGGCGGGAGGGAGCAGTGGCAAGTTATCAGCTCAGCCACCGTCGAGAGTCGAGACGTCGTCCACCGCACTCGCGCCATCGATTCCCTCCGCTGACGACGACCGCCACGCCGGTGCCCCAGGCCGTCTTTCTGTCGTGAAAACCCGGCGCCGGCTGGCCAAGCACGGAGCGCGCGCCCCTGTCCACTCCTCAGGCTTCGGCCTCGGCTTCCCAGCGTTTGTCCCCACCTCCCCCACGGCGCCCACCGCGTGCCTTGCCATTCTTTCTCCGTCACCGCTGCGACCATCTGCCACGCTGCGTGATATCCCTTGCGAACGGACCAGCGGACAGCCCTGTCTCACCTGTTATCTGCTTCTGACGCCCTCCTCCTCTCTACCGCCCGCCACGACCCCGGTTCGCTCTCGCCCCCATCTCCTCCTTCCCCCACCCTCCCTCTCCGTCTAGAATCCCGCCGGATCATCCACGGTGGGACCCCCGTCTCTCCATATCTGCTTCTTGAGCCCACCCGCTTCCTTTTCCTCTCCCACTCCTTCCCCGTCAGGTCGCTACCGCTCTCTCAGCTCCATTCAGTCAACGCGGGGTAATCTCCACATCCACCTTCCACACTTCCTCCTTGTCCCCGCCCTAGACCTTCCGGATCTATCGCCTTGCCGAACCCTAGCCCATTCTATAGATCTTCGCGTCGCCTCACGTTACATTAATCTCCTGAGGTCAGTCCCAATATACGTAACCTCCCGTCAGCCCAGTACTAATACCCCTCCCTCCGACTTCCGTCCCTTCCTTCTATCCTCCTTCCATGGACCTCCACTCTATCCTCCACCACCAAAAAGACATGGACGTAATGCCTCCCACCTCTCCCTCAGCACCTCCACCCGCCCAGGAGAAGGTCGTTGCCCGCCCATACAAGTGCCCTTACCCACTTTGTGGTCGCGCGTTCAGTAGACTGGAACACCAGGTGCGTGTGCCACTCCCTCGCTCACAGACTATCGCCTTATCTCTCCCACTCTCTTCTTCCTATAGACCCGCCATATACGCACGCATACCGGGGAGAAGCCTTTCGAGTGCACCTTCCCCGGCTGCGAGAAGCGTTTCTCGCGCTCCGACGAGCTCACTAGGCACTCCCGCATACACAACAACCATGACGCCGTGCACCACGCTGGCGCTGCAAGCTCAAGTCATGCCCACAAAACTAAGGGCAAGGCGAAGATCGACTACATAGCCGACGGCAGCATGGAGATCAGCGCTGGCAGATTCTCGACCACGCTTTCCAGTGCTGATACCGACTACGCGAGGGGAGCCGGCATGCGTGTTAAGAAGAAGGCCAGGAGCCGAGCCAACAGCGACGATGAGGTGAGTACGCGGGCCACACACTTTCACCATTTCACCCCACGTTCGCCCGCTGGCATTTCATTGGATTGCGCGATGGACAGGCTGTATGCGCTGACACGGCAATTACAGGGCGAATCCTATGCGCGCCCCACCGCGCTGTATTCGGCCGACCCCACAGGGTATGACTACCCCATATCCCATCACCGGGCCGGCCACTCCGTCGACCACTCGCGCCCCGCCGCGTCAAATCCCAATGCTTTCTCGGCTTTGTCGAGCGTTGCTATGGAAGAGCTGTACGCTCTGGAACGCAACGAAGCGCTACGGAGAGCCGAGTTCGAGGTTCGCCATTTGGAGGCGCTCCGTCGCGCGGAGTACGAGACGCGCCATGCCGATGTCCTACCCGTCCATGGCAGGCTCACGAAGAGTGCGACAAACACGCCCCTTGGCACGCCCTTTTTCTCCGCTCACATCCCCGCTGGCGACGACGGTGGGTACTTCGGCGTTTCCAAGGAGCGGGATTCACATCCTGGGGACGACGAACCCATCACCATCAAGCAGGGGCGGCGGCGCAGCCTTGGTAGCTCCAAGCGCGATGTCTTGTCCATGCACCCCCACTCCTCGGGCCACGTCGTCGAGGGCGCATATACGCACTCGCGGACCCAACACTCGCATGCACCCCACGGGCACTCCGTCTGGTCACACCCGTACCACCATCCCGCGACGAACCGACCCCATCTGCACCCCGGACATGAAGATTCACCGTCACCCATAAGCTCGGACTCCGACTCGATGCACGCTGTGCAATCACCCCCACACGTTTCACCCACAATGGCGTATCGCCTTCCCGTGGAGACGCCTCATCATGGACTTCCCTCCGGCGTCAAGTCCCCCAGTGGCGCGGATTTCTTCACTCCCTCGACGAGTCCCTTCCTTGGCGGTCTCCGGACGCTCAACATTCATTCGAGTGGTCCTTCGCGCGCCCCGTCGCCCTTCCGTCTTCCGCCACCCTCGCTTGACAGTCCAATCGAGGAGTACGGCTATTATGATACTCGTAACCGCAGAATCATAGCTGCTGGCAGCCCTCCGTCCGTCAGTACATTGAGTGGACGCATGGCGAAGCGCAGTAGCTCCGGCGACCTCGTGGCGTACGGCGTAGCGCACGGCGTTTCCGCAGAACACTTCGCGATGCCTCCCCCGAGCTTCCACATTCCGTACACGAGCGACAGGACCTCCATCACTTCCCTGCCGACCCCGCAGCTGTCAAGCGGACCAAGCAGCAGCGGGAGCAGTCCAAGGAGCCGCACGCAGTCGCTGAACTTCGCAGACCCGAGTAGCGCGTCGAGCTCGAGAGCGTCGTCGCCGCCCCCGACGCACCACACGCGTTCGTCGCTCCACCCAACGGCCACACATCACCACCACCACGCACACCTAGCGCACTCGGTGCGTGCTGCGTTCGGGATGACGCCCATACGCCCTCGCCCTCGTGCCGCTCCGCCAGCGCCCTCGTCGCACGCCGACCACACGACGACGCCCTCACGCACGGCCTTCAGTGACGTGTCCCCAGTGCCTGAATCGCGCGCGGCGTCTCCGCCAATTAAGTTGCCCCCTCTGAAGCTCCCGTCGTCGCCCTCGTCGCCCCTTAACCGCCCGGATGGGCTGGCTGATAAGGAGCCGCGGAGACGTAGCCTTGATGGGGCCGTGGGCGAGATGAGCCTGCAGGAGCGCGAGGCTTCGAAAGGGAAGATCGAGCTTCCGGGCTTCAGCGAGTTCGCGGCCGCCTCTGGGCTTGGAGCGTGAGTCAGCTCGGGCGCGGGCATGGCGGGAGTGGGGTGCCAGGCTCGACGAGACGCGTCTCGAGTGTCTGCGTATCCGTGTCGGGAAGGTGTTGTTGTTGAAGGTTCGGACTTCGTAGCTTCGTCGTGGAAGAAGGTCGGCGCAGACGAGGAAGGTTGTGTTGTGCCCCTGGTAGCGGGCGTCAGACTCTTGAGGAGGAGACGGTGCGGCGCCCCGCTGCGTACTGTATGATTGTGCTATTGTGCCAGGTCCTGCCAGTGTTCTGTTGAAGTGCCATGTTATGTTCCAGACGATATACCCCCGGACGAGCTGTCTTGCTTTGCCAACCCCATCTCCATCTCATGATGACTACGTACTACTACGTCTCTTTCTCTTCTCATGCCCACTATAGATGCCACCACTCTGCAAATTGCTCGCTGTGTCTCCGGTCGTGTACCATCACATCTATTCATACATGCCTACAGCCCCCACCCCCCATCCCTACCCACGTCTGCTCTTCGCTCTTCGCGCTCTGCCTCAGACTCTCACGACATAATTGTATCCCGCGCGACGACGCTGCTAATTTTGTGCTAACGACTTCTTGTGCGCGTTCGATACGGTCCCGCTGTCCGGACTCGGACTCGGACTCGGACTCGGACGCGCCTCGCTAGAATAGACCTCCCGTACGTCGTTCCTGCGCCGTCCGTACGGTTTATTATCTCTGCGCCATCCTGCTGGCGTCCGGCCGCCACCGTCGCCGTCTCCCGCGCCCCCGACCTAGCCCCGCCCATCCCTCGCCCGTCGCTGCTTCGAATTCCATCGTCGCACCGGCGGCTGCGGATCTTCCCACCTGGCACCCACACATCGACCCATCGCTATGGTTAATGCCCCCCCCACCCGCCCCTGTCTTCCGTTATCGGCCCCAGTTCCCAGTTCTAGACGTGATTCTCGACCGCCGGGAGAACTTGGGGTTTACGTTGTCGATGCTGGTTTACACATGCGTACGCTCGGCTATAGTACATTTCGCATGCTCGGTCCCCCGCGACCGTGCTTATTCGGTAGATGCTAGACGGTTCCTTGCACTTGGCTTCACGTTACTGTACAGTGTATGTTCCACTGTGGACGCTTCTTCTGCTCAATTGTTTTACGCTTACGCTTACGACTCGTGACAATAGATAAATTGCGCTGTTGTATACATCTTCGCGGGGAGTGGTATTTATCCGTATGAATAGATGGTTTGGCGCGACTCCGACAACTCCTTCTCCTTTCCGTGGATATGGCGTGGCGGTGGCGCATTCCGATGCACCAGTGTGAATCACGATGACGGTATTGCATTTTCGTCTCAGGTCAGAATTGATACGGGGTCCTTGTGGGCATCGACGTCAATCCGGGAGATGGAGCAACGTTCCGTTCCGCTCCATGTCCTAAACAGAACGCATCATGCGTGTTCGCTACCCTTTTCACGATATTTCTGGGGCTATGAGCGACGGCTCGGAGATAAGTAGCATCGATCAGTTTGAGGACATCGTTCGACTCGCGTTGTCTAGATCTAATAATAATGCCTTGCGATGTCGATGAAGCCGGAAAGGGTCTAGTACCAGACGCAGGACCTAGCTCATGCAGCTTGGACGGCGATAAATTGTCCTTCGGATGGTTTGCGGGAATCTGGTGCAACCTGACGCTCTCACGAGGAGTTCAAGTCCTCGGGGTGGCGCGGGCCTGGGCACGTTCGTCCGAAAGATACCGTGGTCCCCTCGAACCTCAGCGAACATCCAATTTGGTAGGTTTTCGTGAGGAGATGCGGTGAACTTGAACTTGGTTAGACTTGGTCCAACAGGATGTCACCGCGAACGCCTAGCTAGACTAAATGCGGTAGTGGGTCACGCGTGACGGAGAGGTCACAGCTTATCATCGCGTGTTGTTCCGAGTCGACGCCATCACTGACTGGCCTCGTCTGGGATTTCTTCCCAGCCACTTCAAGCTTCAAACCTTCGAACTTTTGGCTTCAGGGTCCAACTAGCTTATTGGTGTCGATGCTGGGATCTCTTCCCAGAAGACCTGTTAAGCCTCAGCGGCCACAATATCTCGGAGA
This sequence comes from Ganoderma multipileum BCRC 37180, assembly GCA_000338015.2. NCBI lineage: Eukaryota > Fungi > Basidiomycota > Agaricomycetes > Polyporales > Polyporaceae > Ganoderma > Ganoderma multipileum. The sequence goes on from BACB01003190.1 coordinate 16,105, forward strand.
CTTTGGCAGTGGCCCTGTACTCGTATACAAGGCTGGCGATGATGTACCGCGTTCGGTCATCACTCGGATCCGGAGGCAGTCACTAGTACTGCGGGCTCATTCCCGAAGCAGCTATCTTCAGGCAAGTCGCCGTGATTTGCCTCAGCCACCGCACCGTCTTCGATTCTGACGGATACGGCGCCCGCCACTTTTATCTAGCAGAGAACTTCCGGCGGAGATGTGCCGAAGCCAGAAGCTTTCGCGGTGACCTGGATCGCGATGTGATACCGGGATCATCTGGACAAGCCATGGGCACTAAGGCAGCCATTGGACGGCGCTGTCGTCTGTTGCATCGCCTGCCCATCCACGTTACTAAGAGCAAGGTTGAATCCCCGCCTTGTCCGTGTAAGCTGTTGCTTGGATTCGCGCTGCGAGTATAGTAGCGCGGTACCCGCCACGGTGGCCATCAATCCTCCATGACTTAGCCGAGGTGCGTCTGAGCACTTTGTGAGTGTTTTGTTTCGCTTCGCAGTATGCGATTTTGTATAGCTCTGACATTATTCGCTACAGCCGCCGTCAGTGATAGCAGCTGGCGGCACCATCACGCAGCGATCAGTAAGGTTGACTGAACATTATCACGGCGCCGTGGATTGAGTTCGCTGATCCCTGCCATGTCTTTGTTATAAGCACACCCTGCCTCATCTCTAGAGATGTAGCCAGCAGCGCTGACCACCGCCCGGGGCAGTGGCGACGGCACCCGTCTATCCGAAGCCGTCTCTCGTCCATCATGTCTCTCTCGGACGCGGTTAGGATAACGCTCATAGACACCGCGTAGGTACTTCCAAGACTTCATATACACGCATTTCACAGCTAATCTATTGGTCTAGTTTCAAAGAAAACCTGATGACCGCGGGGATGGCAGGTATGTGTTAGCGCAGCTACGCAGCAGCATGACGCAATGCTCATTGTTATAGTCCTGGTCGGGTACGACTACGTTCTTACCATTCAGGGAGAATATCGGCTCTTTTGGAAACGGAAAGTGAATGCTGCCTCGATGTTGTTCTTCACGAATCGCTACCTCGCTCTGCTCTATTATGTCGGCCTCGCGTACTACCGGTGTTTGGCTTTGCCGTTCCCAGTAAGTCGTATGGTTTGCATGGTGGATTCCTTCCGCTTACTGTTTGATCGTAGGGGTACGTGTGTGTGATATTTAGCCTTAGACCGGATATCAACCTTGAGCCAGGTGTCAGACACAAGACTACGTTGACATTTCGCTGAGGTACCTGGAGTACCTTCCGTGGGCAGGTTCGTTTTCTGGGTATATACCTCGATAGTATACGTAGATTGAAATTTACGGATTGGCAGTGTTCTCCGCATTGCGTGTGCATGCGCTCAGCCAGCGGAACTGGTACCTGACTTCGTTCACTTTCTTTTGGTCGTTTCTCGCGTTCCCAATCGACTACTACGTAAGTCGTGTTCTACTTTTCCCCGTGCGCCTCAAATGGTCTCACAGCAAATTAGGGGGCTTTTCATCATCGGTACTACATCCACGATCCGGTCCTAGGGTGCACGTCTGGTGCGGCAACGTCCACTTTCCTGAGCGAAATGTGAGTCGCTATGGAATTTCCTAGATGACCCGCATTAACCAATTTTCCAGAGGTTGGTAGTAATTCAAGGCGTTGACCTGCATCCTGCCATCTCATCGCCGCTAACGCTTACTAGGCACTATATTTATCCGTGGCGGCCAGATTATTGGCGACGCAGTGGTAATTGGGGTCACTTGGAAAGCGACCTACCACGCGCGTAGCGAAGGGTCCATGTCCCGCCTGATGAGAGTCATGTACAGAAATGGTAGGTCTCCGTTGTGTGCAGGCAGTGCGGATCTTATGCTAATTTGAATCGTAGGCACTGTGTACTTCATGTGAGTCGCCTACATGGTCTGGACGCCAAAGCACGGAGCTTGACAACCTGCAGCATCCTTCTTATGATGAACATCCTCCATATCTTATTTATCTTCCTTCCGGTGAGGTCATTCCAATCGCGAGATCCCTGCTTCCAATGCTCATTAGGCATTCAGGATACCTTCCTGCACATCCCTCTCACAAATACGTCATATGTGGCCAAGTTCTCAGAGCCGTTGAGTATCTCTCTGATCAACGCGCCGCTTCTGGCACTAACCTCCGTATTTTCCATCTGCACGTACTCTAGTGTCACCGCAATTCTCATCGCTCGGTTTATCCTCGACCTCCACGAGACTAATCGCGCGATGGCACGCCAAGACGACCTGACCACCATCCAGATCATGAGTTCCGATATCGGACCCCCATCGGAAGATGTTCTTCCCGGAGAATTGGAGCACTGGTCTGTCAGCTCAAATCCGACTTGGGACTGCAAAGAGTCAGAAGGTGGTTCAGAGTCCACGGTGAGTGTTCCCGCTGCTGGAGGCAGCGTCGGGCCAACGTCCGGTCAGATGGACAATCTCATGTTTTACCTTATGACTAGGTGGGGAATTCATCTATCACCTGCGCGGACAGATGTTCCGAGACTGTGTAGTTGCGCATCGTTAGGTTTACGCCATCGATACCGCGGTCATCGTGTACTAGGATCCGAGGCCACGAATCTGATTGGAGGCGATGACGTGGCTGTGTATTTTGGCTCTGCGCCCACGGGCGAGCAGGCGCCTTCATCCAGTTCTTCAAGGTCTGAAGATGCTACTACGAGATTGAAGTTCTCCGACTCCCCACAAGCGCAAGGTTCGATATCGAAAGGAATCCAAATTCCACAAGCCGATTTGACATAGAACTGGGGTGAGGGCACAGTAGCGTACCTTTGGCCCTTGATGGCATTCGTTGGGCACTGCTATCACCCAGAAAGCTCTCAGTGGCAGAATACTCCCAGTTAACCCCCAGTACCATTACAGAAGCTAGGGCGACTTCACCTGTCAATCGCTCGAGCTCGGGCAGCTGAAGGAACAATTTGGGCCTTATTATGTGCGTGTTCATCTTCTACCGCCTTTCCACTGCGTCACGGCGGTCTCCACATTACGTCCAGGCTAATTCTATCATGCCAAGAGCCATGCGCGGCACGCCAGTGGGCGATGCACATACTCGTCCGGCCGAAGTAGGTCACTGTAGTGCATTGCCTCATGCGAACCAAACTGAATGGAATGCGCTGTTCATCAGGTACAGGTTTCGTTAACGATCTGCCAAAGGCACGAAGGATCGTCGCGAGGAATACACGGTATGTCGGCTCCAGCCACCCTCATTGGTCCTCTCACATCCAATGCCACGCCATTGACGGTTTGTTGGAGCTACCATGTTTCAGACTAACAACACCTGTACTCGCGGTGCTGGTAGAACATTGTACACGCCATCTATCCCAATCGGCCTGGTGCTAACAGGATCCGGAGGAGTTACGCAAGCGATCCGCCCGCCATTCGACGCCCTTCGCAACAAGCCAATCCTCAGACTACGACATCGGTGGCCTCTTCCCCGGCGGTTCAGACCAAAGCCAACGCCGTCATGTTGCTTGATGTTTATCATAAATAGGGGCCCATCCTGCACCTCTTGAAGGGGAAACCAGCCGTGCTGAACTCAGCTATTAGTGATCTGAATCGCCCATCCTCCCAATTTCCTCGTACCATCCTCCCATTATGCCCCTTTCCGACTCCGTTAGAATAACGACTCAAGATGTGGAGTGAGTGCGCCTAGTTCCTTATATGACATTGGCACCCTCACTCACAAATGGATCTAGTTTCACAACGGACCTAATCACAGCGGGTACAGCAGGTATTTGGATGTCTATGCGAACTGTATTACGGCGCAGTGCTTACATTGAGCAGCCCTGATTACCTACGACTATATTCTTACTGTCCGGCAAGAAGCCCGTCTGTTTTGGAAACGGAAGGTCAACGCAGCCTCGATCCTATTCTTCTCAAATCGTTATCTCGCTCTGGTCTACTATGTGGGCCTCTTTTACTACCGGACTGCAATATTGCCATACCCGGTGAGTCGTTTGTAGCAGATAATAAATGTTTCAGGCTTATCTTCGACCGTAGGCGTAAGTGGATGTCGTATCATCGAGTGATGGATTGAACGCCGATGTCCAGTCAGTTGTCGGGTACAGGATGCCGTTGACATCGCCACGAAATATCTGGAATATCTTCCCTGAGCAGGTTCGTTACTATGCCTGTGCGGTGTTACAAGGGAATCTATGCTGACCGTGTGCGATGGGGGTTAGTCTTCTCGGCCTTGCGAGTGCATGCGTTGAGTCAGAAGAACTGGTTCCTGACCTCATTCACATTCTTTTGGGCCATCCTCGCGATGCCTGTCAACTACTACGTCCGTCATGATACAGCTCCCCCTTCTGTCCAGCCCGGCATATCCTAACTTCGTCGCATTAGGGAAGTTTCCACCATAGGTCCTTCGTCAAGGATCCGGCGTTAGGATGCGTGACAAGCGCGTCGGTCTCCACGTTCCTCAGCGAAATGTCGGTAATTTTCCGCCTCTTCTTACCAGCAATTACTGACGGGGTCTATCACAGTGGTCAGCGCTATCACGATTCACAAGAAGGTCAGCCTTTCTTACCTGCTCTCCCTTTTATTAGGAACCATCTTCATTCGGGGTGGCCAGACCATCGCCGACATAGTTGTGATTGGAGTCACTTGGAAGGCGACTTACCAGGCACGTAGTGAAGGGTCGACGTCCTCCTTGTTAGGAGTCATGTTCAGAAATGGTAAGCTTTCTGCAACTCAGATAGGCTTTATACTAATTCGAGATCTAGGCACTTTGTACTTTATGTAGGTTGCCCGCATCATCTTAACTCGCATCCGCATAAGTTAAAGGGTCATAGCGTGCTACTCGTGCTCAACGTCCTCCACATTATATTCATATTTCTCCCGGTGAAGCACGTTGAGCAGTCCACTCGCCGCCCGCGTGCTTACCCAAAAATTCCAGAACTCCGTCTTCCACGTACCCTTGACAAACTCGTCGTATGTAGTCTGGATCTCCGAGCCGTTAAGTGTCTCCCTGATGCGCACGGTCTCCTGCTTACCCGTGCCCTTTTCAGCCTCACAGCGATCCTTGTCTCCCGCTTCATGCTCGATCTCCATGAGACTCATCGGATACTCGCGCGCCAAAACAGTGCCGAGTTGGACCTCCCCACGATTCGAATCATGAGTCTTGACGTCGGAGAACCGTATTCGCGAGAGCCTGGGTGCGAGAATTCGGAGGGTTGGTCGCCGGATGCCTCGAATCTGAACTTGAGCTGCGCAGAACCGGAGGGTGGGTCAAGTCCCAGGGTGAGTGTCAACGCTTTCATCTAGCTGTCGACTAGGATATCGGGCGCCGTCTAGCGTATGAATCTCATTTCATGTTTTATTGACAGGCCAACTCGTCTATCACTGGGCCGTATGAGAACATAGAAAACGTGTAGCTGCGTTGTGTGGGACCATGTAGTGGAGACTGGTATGATGCTCGCGGTGTACAGTAACGTAGGACAAAGACATATTGGACTCGACGCCACTAGCTGCTGGCACTGGCGGCGGGAGACTTCTTAATCACAGTCCTTTTCCACCCTGGTGGAGGTGGGGATGGAGTACTTGAGTTGCCTTTCCCCCCTTATATCCTGTAAACTGTTTGCAACCGTTTCTGCGCCGCGTGAAAGTCGTTGCAGTTGTAGTCAAAACCCATCGCCCCAAGACATGTTCAAGACGAACCTCAGACTGCCTGGCCGGCCCGCGAGCGTACAGTGAGCGCTAGTAGTAGAGTCGTCTAAGCGCCTTCGCTAGCCCTTGTCCCACACACACTCGACAGTTGACCAGCCTTCGACCTCCCCCTTCCTCCCCGAAATCTATTGTTCTCCTACCTCTCGCTTGCACGATATTGCGGTTTCTAAGGCCTGTGAACATACAAGCTGCTTCAACATGGCGCCAAAAATTGAATACTACTGCCCTTGCCTGGCCGAATCACCACATCCGCCGCCACCGCACTTCCCTTCGTCTTCATACAGTTTTCACCCGCTTCACAACCTTTTCTTCTGCGAAGAGTGCGACGCGGTCAGGTGCAACAGATGTGTTCTGGTGGAAGTGAGTGGATACTATTGCCCGAACTGTTTGTTCGAGGTGCCCAGTGCAAGCGTCCGTGCAGAGAAGAACAGGTGCGTCATGGCCAATTGTCTTCCCTTGTGCAGGGCTGACTGTGTGCGGTAGATGCGCGCGGAATTGTTTCCTGTGTCCGAACTGTCGGAATACCCTGACAGTGGTCCCGTCTGACCCACCGGAGAACGTGGATTCGAGGATGTCTCCCATTGTCTCGACAACGCTGGGCGAACCTCCCTTTTTCCTCTACTGCAATCACTGTCGATGGGACTCGGCCGAAGTGGGAATTACGTTTGAGAAGCCAACAGGCCTTGCCGGTACGTTTCCTTTGTGATAGTGGATCAACAAGGCGCATATACCCACCCAACCCCAGCACAGCTGCAAAAGTTCGAGGACTCCGCACCAGAATCGCTCGAGTTCGAGCGGCTGAAAGAACACTTTGAGCCCTTCTTACGTGCATCCTCTTCTTCTACCGCCCTCCCCAGCGCATCCTCACATCACGTCCATACGAACCCTATCACAGCAGCAGCGTCGTCCGCGCTCGCGCGTGACATACCCGGTGTAGGCAAGTACAACCCCCTCTCACGGTCGCGCATTGGTCGCGAGAAGGCTGCGCACCGACAAGAATACCCGGATTACAAGAGCAGAGTGGAGGTCGGCAACGCGGCTGCGCTGAGTGGAGAGGTGGACGTAGAGTTCTTGACGCACCTGGAGACGGTGGATGAAGTGGCGTCACTGGAGCAGAGATGGACGAACAGCTGGGTGTCCCCGTTGCGCTCAAGGTCAGCAGCTCGTCCATGGAACGTCGAGGAAGCTGACAGTCGTCCTGGTGCAGTGATCTCAAGCCGCTTCGAATACCACTGCAGTCAAAGAAGTCGAAGCGTTGTCCCAGCTGCCGCCACATCCTGATCAAGCCCGAGCAGAAGGCGCAGTCGACAAGGTTCAAGATCAAGCTTGTCGCGGCCAACTACCTGCCCGCCATTGCCGTCACGCTGCCACACGCGCAGGCCGCGCTCGAGATGATGAAGCGGTCGTCGGCCAAGCCGGCCTCTGCTGCTGCCGCGGCGGAGGAGCAGCAGGCCGCAGGGGCGCTCATCGCAGGCCACTCGTACTCGTTCCACCTCGCGTTCACGAACCCGCTCTACGACCCGATCCAAATCCGGCTCGCAAAGGCGGTGGCCCCGGCGCAGGTGGCGGGAGGCGCTGATACCGCCGAGCGGGCACGCCGGAGCACGTTCCAAATCCAATTGCCCAGCACAGCATTCCCTGTGGGCGCGTTTGCGGAGGCATGGGAGTATGACGATGAGGACGAGGACATGTTCTTGGACGATGACGGCATGGAGCTGGTCGACGCGCGGGGCAAGAAAGGGAAGGACGGAAGGGGCAAGGCGCGTTCTGTTGGAATCGTAGAGAAGCGGGCGAACGTCACGATTGTGAGTGGGGAAGTGCTCATTCCGAAGGAGGCGCGTGGGGATATCAGGGTGAGTGCGTTCATTCATTTCATTACTGTTTCTCCTGCAGGCTGTGGGCTGATCATGCTCGGTTGGCGACGGGGTCAGTTCAACATGCTCGTATCGTACACGTACAGGTCAGACGACCCCGAGCCGTCCGAAGAGGCTGAGATGGGGACGCCCTCGCGATCGCATGTGGCGAAGGGTCCAGAGATGAAGAACTTTTCATTCTACACTGTCGTCGACCTTGGCTCTATCATGTACCGGGAAGAGCCCAGGCTTACCGCAGAGTTGTAGGGAGCGGATGTTGTTTTTGTTAAGTAGATACTTACGGCTGGGCGGGCGGATTGACAATTGGCTGCCCGAGTGTCAGGATGCTGTACGAGGCTACGGTACGCCTTCGGGCCGTCCAATCGCTGGAGGGGAGGGGCGGCCAATCAGGGGAGGGGTTGTCGGGATCGCTGACTGCCAAAAGATGGAGGGCGTCCCTGGATACGCAGCTGGATACGCCGGCGGACGCATCGAGTAATCACAACCGGGGTCGCCTGCGCAGCGAACATCGCAGCCTCTGTCTTTTCTCTTCTCCTTCTCACCCCCACCTTTCTCTCGTCTGCTCGTTCCTTGTATGCTGCTGTGTCGGCAGAGCCGGACGCAAGCATAATTTCCGCTCTTTTCTTCTCGCAGGCAATGGCGTCGAGCGTCTCTCTTAATGCCACCCTTGATCCGCTGGCCGAGAACGCGCTGCCCACTGTGCTGGTGACAACAACGGCGACCTCCTCGACCACAACCGACGAGGACCGGACTCAGGATGTGCACGACCTGAGGTCCCCCGCTGCGGAAGAGGCCCTGCGACCACAGGCAGGGCCGTTGCCGAGGAAGCGCGGGGAGATTGGCTTCGACGAGGCACTTTACAGTGTCCCCTTGGGAGGGGCTCAGGCGAGTTCTTCATCAACCTCCCTCCCCGAACGACACCCAGCCGATAGGGAGTACGCTGCGTCGTCCGAGCTGAATGCGCCCCCGGTGGATCAACCCCCACGCTCACCATCCCGGACGGAGTCCACCAACACCGCGAGCACGGCCGGGAAGCGGAGCATCATCTCATTTTTCAAGCCGAAGCGGATACCTACCTTCGGCGGCTTGCGCCTCACCACCCTCGCTATCTTCTTCTTGCAGCTTGCCCTCTTCGCAGGCACGCTCACGGGTTGGGTCCTCACGATCCAGCGCATGCAAAGGTCCATGGCCAGCTCGTCCGCGTCGTCGAGCTCCAGTGACGGGAACACACAGGTGCTCAGCACCACCTCCGCGCAGATCTTCGTCCACGTCGCGTTCGGCCTCGTCGCGCTCGCCGAGGTCATCTTCCTCGAGCGCACCATCTTCCGCCTCCGCGCCGAGCGCTACGCATATGTCTACCCAGGTGCGATCCTGCCCCGATCGCGCACCAGGGCGTCGGAGGAGCGCCAGATGGCCATCGCGTTCGCCCCATGGAACCGGCCACCGCTCCCGACGTACGCCGCCGCGCTCGCGCAGTCCGGCGTGGGCACGGGCGACGTCGAGGACAACATCATCGCGATCCCCCCGCCGCCCGCGTACGGCAACACGCGCGGGAGCACGCTGCTCCTGAGGGGCTTCCTCAGCGACGCCCTGCGCGCGCAGCGGCCAAGGAGCAACGGCTCGATGCGGAGCTGGGTCAGTGTGAGGAACGAGAGGAGGAGCCGCGGGGACGAGCAGGATCGCCCAAAGAGCTACATGAGCACGGACCCCGAGTGGGAAGCGCGGTGCGACGCTGATCGGGCACTCGTCCTCGAGGAGACGTTGGCGCGGTTGGAGGATGGAAACACTAGGCAGGCCTCTGGAGCTGGAGGGAGATAAGGCTGTGGAGGTTGAAGAACATTTGGTGAGTTCTCCATTTTATTGGTTGGATGGGCAGCACACAGACGGCTCTCGATGAAGTCCTATTCGAGAGCTATGTGAGCTAGATGACCATCCAGTCTCCCCTGCTATCCTCTTGGTGTTCTATCGTTGACTGACTACTCATCTCTGTCGCAGGTCCAGATTCGTTTCGTCGGACTATTCACCGACAGCTTTCCCTTCCTCTCGTCGCTGTCGTTGTCTGTGTTGTTACCATACCTGTGCAGCTGTATCCACTATCGAATCGTGCGCTTTCTTCAGGATGCGTGTATGCCGTATCGGTGGAGTGTCGTTGGTGGTCTACCGGGCCAAGCACAACTCATCGTCTTCCATGTGTTCCTGGTTATCTTCCAAGAAATTATCCCAGGGTCCCTCGGGTCGGTAGACTGCGGTCGTTGGGGGGTGAAGTGCCCGACCACGAGAAGATTGGGAGCCGGAATAGGGCGTTGTAGCGGTGAGTATGTGCCCTATCCAATCTATTTGACATGGCTGAGCATCGATATTTCTGTTTAGGGAACGAGGCCTTCAAAAATCTACAGAGTCTAGCATCGATCCTTCACAGCAAGGGTCTACTCCGTTCCCAGCGTCCAAGGAAATAACTTCTAGCATTTTCGTCGGACATCAAATTGTGGAGCGCATTTGGTGCGCAGGAAGCCATTAGTGAGAATAACCGAGCAGCACCTGTTGATGAATTCTCTTCTGTGGTCGCACGATGGAAAGAACGCTGTACATAGATCGTCGGCAGTACACGTGGTGACAACTCCCTAACCTCGCACCTCAGGAACGCCTGGCAATTCCTCCCGAAGACCGCGCTCCAATGAACAAATCCCGAGAAGACTAATTGGAAGCAATCGGTGCGGCTTCATATCGTTCCATTCAACCCCTTTCGTTGATCAGCCCTCTCCCGGTAACTAGGCGGGCCGTGGGCCCCCCCTCCCAACGAAGTGATACGCAAGGGGTCTCAGTGAATATATGCGGGATCGCGCAAGTCTTCAAGCTGAGCATTCGATACATCATAACTATATGTCTACCAAGCGTTTATTTCCGCTTGTCGAAGCTACTCACAAAGGCACCAAAGAGATATATCTGCTGCCGGATGGCCCTCGCCGACGTCTAACTCCTTGCTGAACTAGAAAAAGTGCCGGACGCTACGGATCTCCGTCATCCACGGGGACCTCCTAACCATCGACGCCCTCATCCGGCAATTAGAGCCGCAAAATCTAGACCGGTGGGTTGGATAGACAATCTGTGTGAGAACGTCAAGGATCCTGAAGGCCGGAGGTACTTCCCGGGAGGGTCTGTCCCGGATACCCCACACTACCACGTGAGTCTGGTTTTCTGGGGTAAGAGGCAGCTGATAAAGTTGCTTGTTCTCAGAGTTCGACGATCCTCGGTTTCGGGGCTGGAAAAGCTTGAAAAAAACGCCGCGCTGATTCGCATTCCGTCTCTTCTCTTCGACGGCCATATGCAACGCAAGAGAAGAAGGCGTCGGGACAGGGCCGTGGTTTCCCGACCCTGGCGTGGCGGGCGGCCATAGAGCGGCAGCTGCTCGACCTCCACCACCATGGCCTCTTGATCTCGTTCCTGCGCTGCGCCTGCTTCTGGTGCGCGTCGGTTCGTGATCCGTGTCGCCGGATTTCCTGAAGAGCTCAAGGAGCTGCGCAAACTGCGCTCTGGAGGACGGTTTTGGCAACAGCTCAAGTTCGGATGGAGCCCCCGCTACCGGCGGCATCATCAGGTGTCGTGTCTTCCCTGTTGTTCGCGTGACCTGTTCCTCATTTTGTCCACATGCGCACTTCCCATTGTCGCTAATGTCGACGACCCGCACGTTGTTTGCGACATATGTTTTCGAGGGGTATTTATAAGAGGAAAGTCGGCGTGAAGTCCTGCATCGGCTTTCGTCGTTCATTCGTCGTGGTCGGTTCACTTCGTCCTCGCGTTCTCCCGCTTGAACGGTTCTACCGAAATGCGCCTTTCCGTCCTCGTGTCGTGGGTTGCGCTCGCCGTCGGCGCGTCCGCGCAATCCTCGGCGGACGCGTACGTCGCCTCCGAGTCACCCATAGCCAAGGCAGGCCTCATCGCCAACATTGGACCTGACGGTTCCAAGTCTCAGGGCGCGAAGGTGAGAGTCCTGTTTATGGCGCCTGTCACTCTGCGTCATGATTTAAGGCCAAACGCTGACGTCTGCGGACCTGTTTGGCAGGCGGGTATCGTCATTGCCAGCCCTAGCACGTCCAACCCCGACTACCTCTACACCTGGACCCGCGACTCCTCGCTTGTGTTCAAGACCGTCATCGACCAGTTCACCGCCGGCGAGGACACCTCGCTCCGTGGTCTGATCGACGACTTTACCGCTGCTCAGGCTGTTCTCCAGCAGACGTCCAACCCCTCCGGTTCGGTCAGCACCGGCGGCCTTGGGGAGCCGAAGTTCAACATCGACGAGACAGCTTTCACCGGCGCGTGGGGACGCCCTCAGCGTGGTAAGCTTAAATAACTTGTCGTTGACAAGCTTGCATGCTCATTGCGACGTGGAACTGGTACAGACGGCCCGGCTCTTCGCGCTACCGCTATTATCACTTATGCTAATTGGCTCCTCGCCAACGGCAACGGCACTTCCTACATTGAAAACACGCTCTGGCCTATCATCAAGCTTGACTTGGACTACGTGGAGAATAACTGGAACCAGTCGACGTAAGTTATCCCCGATATTACACCGTGTTTGTATTGGAAGCTCACCCACATTGATCAGGTTCGACCTATGGGAAGAAGTGAACTCGTCTTCCTTCTTTACGACTGCTGTCCAGCATCGTGCACTCCGTGAGGGTGCGGCGTTGGCTTCAGCGATCGGACAAACTTCGGTCGTTTCCGGTTACACGACCCAGGCGGACAATCTCTTGTGCTTCCTCCAGGTCAGTTCGGATCAATGCTTCCTATCTCCGTATATATGCGATAACATCATGCACATGCAGTCGTACTGGAACTCGGGGTCTGGCTACGTGACCGCTAACACCGGTGGTGGCCGTTCCGGCAAGGATGCGAACACCGTCCTCACTTCGATCCACACCTTCGACGTCGAGGCGGGCTGCGACGCTGTCACGTTCCAACCGTGCTCTGACAAGGCGCTTTCCAACCTCAAGGTCTATGTTGACGCTTTCCGTTCCATTTATGGGGTAAACAGCGGTGTTGCCTCCAACGCTGCTGTGGCCACGGGTCGCTACCCCGAGGACTCCTACTACAACGGCAACGTAAGAGCCTTCTAATACGCTTTACGAAAGTACTATAGCTGACGAAGGACTTCCGCCCTTTCAGCCCTGGTACCTCGCGGTCTTCGCAGTCGCCGAGCAGCTCTACGACGCGCTTATCACCTGGAATAAGCTCAGCTCGCTGAACATTACGTCCACGTCGCTCGCCTTCTTCCAGCAATTCGACTCCTCCGTCACTACGGGCACTTACGCCGCTTCTTCTACGGAATATAACACCCTCACCGCAGCCGTCAAAACTTTCGCTGATGGTTTCCTCGAGGTCAACTCCAAGTACACGCCTTCGACCGGCGCCCTCTCCGAGCAGTTCGACAAGAGCTCCGGCTCCCAGCTCTCCGCGTCCGACCTGACCTGGAGCTACGCCGCTGCCCTCACGGCGTTCGCCGCGCGTTCTGGCAAGACGTACGCCAGCTGGGGTGCGGCTGGCCTCAGTTCTACGTGCGGTGGAAGCGGCACCGGAGGCGGAGGCGGAGGCAGCGGCACCGTCTCCGTCACCTTCAATGTCCAGGCCACGACCGTTTTCGGGGAGAACATCTACATCACTGGGAGCGTTGACGCGCTCGAGGACTGGTCCCCCGACAACGCGCTCATCCTCTCTGCAGCCAACTATCCGATTTGGAGCATCACGGTGTCCCTGCCCGCGTCGACCGTCGTCGAGTACAAGTACATCCGCAAGTACAACGGCCAGGTTACGTGGGAGTCGGACCCTAACGACTCGATCACTACGCCCGCAAGTGGCTCGTACGTCCAGAACGACACCTGGCGGTG
>BACB01003192.1:0-37723 GCA_000338015.2 Ganoderma multipileum BCRC 37180
TGTGCCCACTGCCATCGCTCGAATTTACGTTGTCTAATTCGGCCTGAAACAGGCAGACTTCCACAACGTGTCTTTCGATGGCAAACTCGTTTTTGGCTGTAGGTCATTGGTGTTAACCCCATCATCCCTTGGTCTTATGTAAGTGGCAGCACGACTCGGACTTTCGGACGGACACCTATTGACGCATAGTCCCAGCGGTATGTTTTGGAACGATGGCTCCCATCACCTTCTGCTCATTACTGCGATTTCCGACAGACACTGCCGTGATTCGTGGAGGTCAGATCATCGCTGATGCCATTGTGATCGGAGTGACATGGAAGGCAACGTTCTACACCCCTCTCGGGCACTCTGCATCAAGTCTGGCTACGGTCATGTTCAGGAATGGTAAGCAAGCTATAATTCAGTATGTGTTCCATGCTAACAAAAAATGGTAGGGACTCTGTACTTCATGTGAGTTGCTCAGGCGGTCGCCCTCGTACCGATGCTGAGTCCTGACGTGCTGCAGCGTATTGCTCACCATGAATATCCTCCATATAATATTTACCTTTCTCCCAGTGAGGCATCCTCAACGTCTCAATCATTGCGACGTACTCGACGGGCGCGTCAGAGCTCCTTCCTACACAGCTCGTTGCTGAAGGCATCATATGTGACCAAGCTTTTGGAACCGTGAGCGTCCTCGCACTCGCCTTATCTCGTTATTAATGCTGACCTTGTATTAATCAAGTATCACGACGGTTCTCATATCCCGGTTTATATAAGCTCGATCTCCACCAGAGTAATACGGGAATGGCACATCATGGTGATTTGTCCGGGAGCGACATCATGGCTCTCTCGGGTCCGCAAGCTCCTATGACGTGGCTGGAGGAGCAGACTCCGAGGCGAACTCCGTCGAGAGCCTGAGCTTCGATGATGCATGGTCGATGCAGCGTTTGCCAGTGCATCATGAAGAGTCGAACGGTGTAGCAGACGATGCCCAATGAGCCGAGTTGATATCTGCCGTAGCATGATTGTGTTGGCCGTATTACCCAATGTTCAGTTTCATGCTCCACCTTTGGCCCCCACCAGACCTAGTAAGTATAGAATGGACAAGTTGTCGGGCACCCGGGATTGTCGGGATCGAAGTTGCCGAAAGCGCTGAAGTTACTTATTTGTCCCTATTGCTCAACAGCTTCGGGTTCTAACAAGGACAAATACAAGCACACTAGCAGATTCCCGTGCCTACGTCCCGATTATGGGGAGCCTGTGCGACTATCAATATTCGAATGCGTCTTGATGAAAAGCGCCGGCGCGGATCGGACGCGCTGTCGCCCGCCCTCAACGCGCCGCAACCTCGTTGGCTCTGCCTTGCCACTGGGAGTCATCCTCTCTCAGAATATATGATATTCCTTTAGCGTCCTATGATCATCCTCTGGTGCCAGCCATCGCCCGAGGGATGAGTTGACATAAAACTCGCCATATTTTGATAATCCCGGGCACTGCAATTCGAGCGAAAAAGCAGATTCCAATGCCCGGGTTCCGGATGTGGGAGCCAAGACGTCTCATGCATTTCAGGTCTCGACAGATGACGCGGCGCGCATCGGGCAGGCTATCGCCCGCCCTCAACGCGCCGCACCCAAGCTGGCATCTGTACATGCCTTCCCCAAAAATGCGAAAGACAGCGGCCGCATATAGCGGCGTGTGACCTACCTTTCCGTGCATCAAACACCGATTGAACTGCACCCGCAGCGCCCCAGTGCTCGTGCGCCGCATCCTTTATACCAGAGAGCATCACACATCAATTTATGAGCTCATAGCTCTCGAAAATTCGAGGACGGACAGGCAATGAAGGCCAAGTCAAAGCCTGGACATTTTGTCGCTTGAGCTTGGCTTGTCAACTGATTGAGCGGCCGGAGGATGTCGGGCCGTGCTGTGCAGGGAGCCACGGCTCGTAAGAGGCTACCGCTAAGCGCCTAGGGGTTCCGAGTCTTTGCCTACTAACGGGTTTTAACCCCGCCTCGTCCTCTCAATTCTTCGACTTCAGCTCAGTTACTCATAGCGAAAGTTCATACTCATCCATCACAATATTGTTAATGCCAGAAATGTCCCCCGAACTGAGCTTGTACTGAACTGAGCGAAATTGGGCATGAAAACTTGAATCCTCGTGGATGGATATGTTTTGTTTCCGGTTACGCTCGTTGACGAATAAAGATACACCCCGTAATATCTGGGAGAGAATTGCACGATAGCCACAGCTGTGAAGGACCCTCGGAGTGAAGGAGCGAGCGGTTTGTGCGCGAGTTTTCCAAATCGGGTAGTTTCCTTTTTCGGACTGAGCGAATTACTATTAAATAAACAGCCGCAGGCAGTGAGTCCGTTTGTCAGGTGAACCTTCCCGGACTACGTCCTCCTCAGGACACTTGTCTCCACGACATGCGCTCTCAATGCACTTCATACGGGCAGAGACTATCAAGAAATGCAACATCCAATTTGTTTCCAACCTCCAAGTTATAGTCCCTCCGCTACGTCGTCAGCAGTGAGGATTTGATTCCACGGACCCAATTCAGACCCTGAAAGGAGGCATCTTGATTTTCTGTGCAGTTGTCAACAGCTAGGAACGTCCTTCGGCGCGGGTCTCAGGGGTTACATTGGTCATATGTCTATGAATCATGCGCCTGGAAGCGTTCAAAGGATGCGAAGTTGTCGGTTATAATGATCCATGCTATGGTGAGCACTACCGATTTCCACCCGTACCCCTCATGGACAGAACCTAAAACCACGTTGAAGGGACGTGTTCATCGATGAGCCCACTGTTGCGGAGTTGCTTTGAGCTTTTTTTCATGCGCCATTGTGTTTTCGGTCCGTGAGTTCCTGTTCTACGTTTCTGGGCGTTGGATATGTCTATGGATTACCATGGAAGGCACAAGGGCCCCTCGCGTGCGGTTTCTCAGGTCATTGCTATTTGCTATCTTTGGACGATCCGGGGCTGAACGTCCGAAGCACGATTGGTATCGGATCCCGTTCGTGCGTTATGGTTGCTAGCTTTGCACTGAAGAGATTTCTAGCTCGCTTTGCAAGATCCGCGAACCCTTTTTTAGTTGTAAGTCAATTACCATGATGGTCTTGCTACAGCGTGCTCACAGTGTCGGGCGCCTCTTGCACGATTGGAAGGTTGTGGCGGGGTTTATGAACAAATACACAATTGCTGCCCTGCATCTGGATCCGCGACCATGGTCCGAAAGCTCCGCTAAGAAGCAGTCTTCTTCGACGTCGAACCCGTATATCTCAGGGTCCAGGGCCAGGCCCGCTCTCGGGTAGTAGCGGTAAGTGCATGCATACATGCTCCCTGAACAGCACGCGTAATCACCCCGAACCTTATTGGTAGCATATTCAGAGCAGAGGTCACCAGATGGTCACTCCGGGGAAGAAATGACTAATGGAGAGTGTCCACCTGGCGTTGACTAGGTGCTGAGAACGATCCGCCTTGTTGTAGGTCTACAAACTGCTTTCAGTCACCTAAACATCGGCCAGCTGACCGACACGTGTGTCGCTCTCTCTCAGTCACTTCTGTTTAGCGACGCCCTCCGCGACACTGCGGCGGATTTAACGCGAGTTGATCGCAACCGGCGCCGCACAAATACAGCCTGTGAGCATCTCCACTGCTCACCCATGGAAGTTGATAGCATGCGAAACTCAGCTTCCTCCTCCCCAAGTTTCCCACCGGCTGCGATCACCCAGCCGTCGGCCTTGAAAAGGGCTGTTGTCCTCCAGCTATACGGCGCGTCTGTCGGCTGACTTTTCTCCATATAGCAACGCTGCCCACCTCAACAAGTGTAGTGCCCCATCGCCTTCTCGAAATCCATAAAGCGTGGTCCTGCTCTAGATCCTGTGGCGCAAGCGCGAGCGTGAATGTTTGTATAGGTCCTTCTCTGAGCGCGTCGCCCGTGGAGTAACAAGTGGCAGAATAGGATTCGTTGTAGTGAGCTGTCGCTTTGACTACCTCGCTTCCTTGCACTGACAGATATCGGTGTGGATCCCACAGCGAGCTAAAGGAGCTCCTTGAGCGGCATTTGGCTTGACACCACCGCCGGTGTCTATCTGACACTAATGACGCACCGCGGCTAGTCATTGCGAGCGCGCATATGAGGCGTCTCGCTCGATGATGATAAAGGACGGCCACTCCCCCAGGAGAACTGCAACACGCCATGTATACGTTCTGCCCATCCATCCTCACCATTACCGCTTCAGCGCTGGTAGCCCTTGTCGTCGCCCGCTACATCCAGGCGATCAGCCACTGGAGAGCGCGCACAAGAGGACGACCGCTACCCCCCGGTCCGAAGGCTCTGCCTCTCGTAGGAAATCTGTTCGACATGCCCAAGGCCGCGCCATGGGTCGGGTATCGGGACCTGTGTTCGAAGTACGGTGCGTGCAGTTCCCACATAGCCTTTTCGTGGATATTACTTACTTCCCGATTCAACAGGCGACATCCTGTTCTTCCGCACCCTGGGCCAGTCGATGATTATCCTCGGCAGCCCTCGAACGGCATTCGAGTTCCTCGAGAAACGGTCTTCGAATTATTCTGACCGGCCGCAATCTCCCGTATTCGATCTGTAAGTCCGGTTCTGACCTCCGGTAACATTTGACGTTTTGACATTCGGCTGCTAGGATCGGGTGGGAGTGGAATTTCGGTTTCATGACCTACGGGCAAGACTGGCGGCGCTACAGGAGGCTTTTCTGGCAACATTTCCATCCTGGCGTCGTCTCGAAGTACCATGGCGTCCAGGGTGAGGAATCGCGCCAATTTCTGGGCAAGCTTCTATCGTGCCCTGAGCGGCTGGAAGAACATATTCGGCAGTAAGTTTTCGCTGGCCATCGCAAACACTTCACGTTCCCTATTCTGATGCTGTTTGCTCCTTGAAACAAGCACGTTTGCTGCCAGCGTGTTGAAGACGGTCTACGGCATTGACGTCGCTGAGCGTGGTGACAGAATCGTTGAGGTCATCGACATGGCCATGGAAGGTGTCTCCGTGGCCCTTACCCCTGGGACCTTCCTCGTGGAGTACCTCCCCTTCTTGCGGCACATACCCGAATGGTTACCTGGGGCAGGCTTCCAGAAGAAGCTGAGAAGATGGCGCGACGCGTCCCACGAGATGGTCGAGATGCCGTTTGCGCAGGCCAAGGCAAAAATGGTACGCTTCCTCGGCGTAACGTTATTAGTGTTTCATAACCCAAGGGCACGAGTAGAAGCTCGGTCACCCGATGACCTCGATCGTCGGCACTATGCTCGGGGGTATGGCGCATCTGGAAGTTTCTGCGGTCGCCGACGAAGAACGGGTCAGCAAGAACGTCGCCGCAATTTCTTATGCCGGTGAGTGGTAGAAGACGAGCCTCCGATCGCGGATGGACATTGACAGAGGGTCTGCTCGGCTCCGTGCGCAGGCGGTGCTGACACGGTGAGCATCTTCGATCACTAAGATGGATTGTTCCTTACCGCGCGCTGCCCGACAGACGATTTCCACGTTTCAAACGTTCTTCCTCGCCATGTCGCTCCACCCTGGGGTCGTGGCCAAGGCACAGGTAGAACTTGAAGCGGTCGTTGGTCCGAACCGGTTGCCTGGCCATGCCGACCGCAGCGACCTGCCGTACGTGAACGCGATCATCAAGGAGTGTCTCCGGTGGCAGAACGCGGTTCCACTATGCATCCCACATGCCGCTGTGGAAGACGACGAGTTCGACGGATACTTCATTCCCGCAGGCACGGTGATCTTCCCGAACGCTTGGCAAGTTCCCATGTCCTCACGCTTCCTCTCCGAAGGTTCAGTTCTCATGACGCATTCTCCATGTGCAGGGCCATCCTCCACGACCCCGAGGCATACCCAGAGCCGGCGCGATTCCTCCCCGAACGGTTCCTGAAGGATGGGAAACTGAGCCCGGACGTTAGAGACCCTGCCACGGTTGCATTCGGCTTTGGGAGAAGGTGAGTTCGAGTCCGATCAGCTCCGGAACTCGGATGGCGTGATGCCGGCATTCCAACCCTGCACTGCTTTAGGATTTGCCCAGGAAGGCACTTCGCGGAGGCGTCGCTGTTCATCAACATCGCGCGCGTGTTGCACGTCTTTGTCATTGGTCCACCGCTCGACGAGCGCGGGGAGGTCCTTCGAGTCGAACCGAAGATGAAGGACGGTATTCTCTCGTAAGTCCAGACCACATTTCACCAACGAGGCGCGAAGCTCACGGTTTTGAATAGGTATCCCGAAGACTGCCGTTGTACCATCAAACCGCGCTCCGCCCAAGCGGAGGCTTTGATACTGGGAGAGTATCTGGAGGCGCAGTAAATGTGCGAGTTCCAGAAATTTGTACCGCCGCTTCTCGTGCTGGTACCGTACTGTTTCAATTTCTATGCATTCTTTGTTACTTGGCCTGCTCTCCAAGGCCGAAGGCTAACACAGCAATATATCTGATAAATAGATCGGACCTGTCGCGATATTGGGCACTCTATACGCTAGCTAGCAAACTATGCAACGAAAGAATCCGAAGCACCTTCTATAGCTAGCTAGTGCTCTGCGTCTAGCATTGGACTTTCGCGGAACTCAGCGCCTGTGTCTTGCACATTGACGGATTCTTCGGGCTAAAGAATGCGACTAAACCCCGCATGGACCGCGATAGCGTTTTTAGAACATTCTTCCAAGTCCTCTAGGCTACAGTCGATCGTCACGAGAGAGATGTTTGTCGCTCGCCTTCTCCACGTCGCAATGAGCGTCGTCGTAAACCCGAATTCAAATAATACGATACAGTGTCCGAAAAGTCCGGCTATTATCAAATACCCAATAGAACGCGTTACGCTACAACCCTTGAAATCCGCCCACTCCTGCTGATGCTACCTGTCTTGCGGCCCCTCCTGACCAACAGCGTCCCGATACTGCGCCTGCCTGCCTTCCACAGCAGTCATGATACGCCGCAGCATCTCCTCCTGCATCTCAACCTTGGCCCGGAGCTCCGCCAGCTGCGCCCTTAGCTCATTCGAAGTCTCGGTTGGAGCAGCAGCAGAACCTTGGGGTCCGGGGGCATTACTGCTGGTGCTTGCGACCCTACTCGCACGCGGTCGGGAGACTTCTTCGGCGGCGTGTCGCCAGAGGCTGGTCGTGTCAGCCATGTCGGGTGGACGCCTGGAAGCGAGAAGCGGGGACGCGAGGGGATCGTGGAATGGATCGATGTGCTCGTCCTGTTCGCGTGTTTTCTGCTCGGGTGCAGAGGTGAATCATCGCTGCTCAGCCGAGGAGGAAAGAAGGGCGAGACCGACCTGAGCTTCTTCCATGTATTCCCAGACGATGCTGAACTCCCTGCCGAGCACGAAGGTGGGCAACGCGATGAGAAGCAGGCCGAACACGAGGAGGGGGAGGGTGATCAGCCTTCCTAAGAACGACCGGGGCGTGATCTCGCCGTATCCCACTGTGGTGATCGCTATACCGAGAGTGAGAGGGAGAACATGCGGACATGGCTACCGAATAGTACTCACTGACTATGACAAACCTGCGAAGTGGCGCGTGGATGTGAATTGAAGGCGCACGTAGCAACGCTAGCGATGTCACTTACCAGCCGGCCGCGGGAATAGACTGTGAGTCTGGTGAGCGAATGGCACTAATGCGGACACCTTATGAGATACATACGGCGAACTGGCTGGGATCACCGTCCGAGTTGAGGAAGACTCCAAGTGTCTGATCCCAGGTGCCTCGTTCGGCGAAGTATCTAGCCGTGCCTTCTCTTAGCTACTCGTTGGAAGATCATTTCACGCGATGACACTCACAGTAACGTACTGAAGACGACCAAGACCATCACGACGAAGAATGCTAGCGCTAGAAGGGCGTGCTGGGACCGTCGGAATGAGAGGTACATTACTTCTATAGTGCTAGACTCGAAATTAGCGGTGGACTTCTCGGGCAGAGTGACTGAAGACGTGCAGGAGTATCGTGTTATTATATCTGAATGGTCGGAATACACGCAGTAGCCTAAAAGTACGGAGGATTGTAAACCTGAATAATGTAGACTGTGACGGCCATTTCAGCAAGATCCTTCCGGAAGACGGATGAACTACTTACTGTATCTTGCTGCAAAGCAACTTCGATATAATACGGCAATATACCCAGTAGATCTATGATCCCAAGGAATGCTGTAGTGATGTGAGTATTGCGGTCTGAAGGCCTCAATTGTCGAAGAGGCACTCACAGAAAACCCAGTTGAACAACCTCTTCCAAGACGTTCCATGAGCAATACATCGGCCGATGTATTCAATCGTAAACAGCACAACGAGCGTGGTTTCCAATCCGAACCAAAAGCTGCCAGAGATGGAGTGAAACGCAGGAACAGTTTCCAGAACGGTGATGACGGCCGAGAAGGAGATGAGGAAGGTAGTGAAGACATGGACAAGGAATGCTGCCTGAGAGGAGGTGGGCTGTTCCAGGAGCATGTATAAGTCCTTGTTCCACGAGGGCTTCATGTTCTGGAACCCGTCCGCATGGTCGTTCCGCAGGTACTCGGGATCGTCGGGACTGTCGAAAGAAGCATTATAGGAGGCAGAGGGTTCTGCTATAGATAGTCTAGAGAGCGGAATGGTCTGAGGCATAAGTCCGGGGTACCAGTGAGGCCCTCAACCGCTGCTTGGGGGACGTCGTCGTTGTTGTATGAAGTGAAGCGTGTGTGGTAGCCTCGAGCGCGATGGGCGGAGGTGGCCGTGGCGCCGGGTTGCCGACTTCGAGAACGCGGAACGCAGCGCTGACGCTTGTTCCGCTACCGCCACCACTCGAGCTGCTGTATGCATGCCTATTACATCCACTGGATGATTGAACTCTCTGTACGTCAATACGCTGCGACAATGTCTCCGCGAGCCTCCGAATTCAACTGCGACTGCGACACTCACCGGTCGTCTATCTGATCCTATGCTGCGGTAGCTCACGCCAGTCCACCTTCGCAGCGGAGCGTAGGCTTAAGAACTTCGGGGAGCAAGAAAATTGCAAGTGTCCAGCCCCCTATTTCCGTCGACGCCCTTTACAGGGAAAACGAGCTCCGTTGTGAACTTTGTTTGGATTCGGCCGGGGGTCAAAGGTGTGTGCCACCAATGTTGTCTCTAGGTCGACTCCGCCCATGCAGCACACGCCACAGACTAGCCTCCATCCTTTCGCGTCCTTGTCTTCCCAATTTCTCTATCATGCCTGCTGTCAAGAATGGCGACCACACCGACCTCGAGACCCCATCGTCCCGCGTTGTACACACCCGAGCATACCAGCACGAGCTTCTCGAAGAGTGC
Organism: Ganoderma multipileum BCRC 37180; assembly: GCA_000338015.2. Classification (NCBI taxonomy): domain Eukaryota; kingdom Fungi; phylum Basidiomycota; class Agaricomycetes; order Polyporales; family Polyporaceae; genus Ganoderma; species Ganoderma multipileum. The sequence continues at coordinate 9,278 of BACB01003192.1, forward strand.
TTGCGTCGCAACATCATCATTGCCCTTGACACAGGTTCGGGAAAGACACACATCGCGGTGCTCAGAATGAAGCATGAGACCGAACACGAGTCCCACAAGGTCCGTCTGGCGACGCTTATAGCCAACAAATCCTGCATTTCTCACCCCGTCCCACCCTTGGGTAGGTTTCGTGGTTTATAGCGCCTACTGTAGCTCTTGTCGAGCAACAATACGAAGTCATCAAATCTGCCATACCTGTTTCCGTGGGATATGTGTCAGGGTCGTCGGAACCCAACCAATGGAAGGACGCAAAACTTTGGCGGAGGATTCTGCAGGGGCATCGGATCATGGTCACAACCCCCCAGGTGTTGCTCGATGCATTACATCACGTTAGTCTTTGTTCTACGTCTCTGAAAGTCAACCCGTATCCTCACAGCCATGACTAGGGTTACGTGGATATGGGTTCTGATATCGGGTTGTTGGTTCTCGATGAGGCTCATCACGCGATTGGCAAGCACCCATACAACATGATCATGAAGAACCACTATTTTGAGTTACCGCAGCGCAGCGCCGTCGATGCCTCAGTTTCTCGTGTACGTCCTATGGTCCTCGGACTCACAGCAAGTCCTACGTATGGCGCCAACGTCGAGATTGCCTTCAGGTGCGTGGATTTTGTAGTGGTTAGACTCTGCGATTCATCGCAAATCGCGTTTGTTCTGTTAGAGATCTGGAGAAGAATCTGGACAGCACCATCCGCTCTTCGCGTAACAACCGAGACGAACTGGCCCAACACGTTCACCGACCGGAGTTCAAGCACATTATCTACGCATCCCCTGTTCATACCTGGGACGACATCCCTTCTGTCAATTACAAGGCGCTCTCAAACGCGATGTTGACTTTGGACATCGAGAAGGACCCTTACGTCATTGCGCTTCGCGAACGTCTCACGAAACTCCAGCCCGGTGACGATCGCCGCCGCGTGGACCAACAACTCTCGAAAGCCATCGACAAGGAGGACACGTTCACACACAAAGGGCTACGTGACTTCGCACGCACTGCCGCAGACATCTGCATCGAGTTAGGGACATGGGCCGCCGACTGGTACGTTGCAAAGGTCGTCGAGCACGCGAAGAAGGCTGCGAATCCGTACAACAACCTTATGTCAGCGTGGCAGGAGAAGGAGAAACGATACCTTCTGGGTATCCTTGAGGCAGTCGATATCACGGAGCCGTCCAACGATCCTGGAGAGATCCTCGCCAACATTACGCCAAAGGTCCGCGCTCTCGTCGACAACCTGATCCTCGAGGAAGCCATCTTCCGATCGATGGACGAAGACTACAGTGGCCTCATCTTCGCGACTCGTCGTGACACAGTCCTCGTTCTCGCGGAGCTCCTTCGGCGCATCCCCGAGACCTCCCAGCTATTCCGTATTGGATGTCTGCTAGGTTCTTCTTCGAGCTTTAAGCGGCACTCGTTCCTGGACATTACGCGGAGCATGCTAGAGGACAGCCAGAGCGACACCCTGCGGGACTTCAAGATTGGTGACAAGAACCTGATCGTCTCCACGTCTGTCGCGGAAGAAGGAATCGACATCCAAGCATGCGGGAGCGTCGTCCGGTTCGATATCCCTCCCAACGTCGTCTCTTGGGCGCAGAGCCGCGGCCGTGCGCGCCGGAAAAGGAGTAGTTTCATCATCATGTTCGACGAAGCCGCGCCGCAGGAGGTCGTACGGAAGTGGGAGGAGACAGAACGTCAAATGATGGCCGCTTACAACGATCCGAAACGCGATGCTGCTGCATATATCGAGGAAGACGACTTCAATGATATGGACGGCTATGTCGAGTTTGAAGTCGCTTCCACTGGGTCAGTCTCCCTTTCTTCGGGCTTGAAGGAGCCAGCTAACGTACCGTTTCTTAGAGCCTTGCTGACGCTTCATTCCGCAATTCCGCATCTCAACCACTTTTGCGCCATGATTCCTACCGGAGGGCACGATAGTCTCGTCCCAATTTACGAGCTGGATCCACCCGACTACGCCGAAGGATGGCACGCTCTTCCGGAGTACGTTCGCTTTAACGAGCGGTATACGGGGCCTTGGGGAGCAACGGTTACTCTCCCACGAGCACTTCCTCCCCAGTACGTCGCATGTTGTTTGAACATTGAGTCCCCAATGACGTCGTGGATCCAGTCTCCGGAAGTTCGCCACCGAACGCGTCCATCGTACCAAACGGCAAGCGCAGCAGCACGTAGCATACAGTGCGTATGTGGCACTGTACCAGGCCGGTCTTCTGAACAACCACCTGCTCCCACACACGAGCGGCGTCGAACCCGACAAGGAGGAAGAAGTGCAGGCGATGCTAGCTGAGGTGGCCAAGCGCGAAAGTACGGCCCAAGTTTCTGTTCAAATCGACCCATGGGTTGGTGTCGCGGAGACCTCAATCTGGTTTGGGCACGAGCTTGTAGTCGAAGGCTTGCCCTCCTTGCGCATGTTCACCCGCCGCCCACTACCGACGTTCGCTCAGGAGGACTTCCCGACATTGTACGTCCCTGGCCGCAAGGAGCTGTCAATGACCCTCGGTGCTGCGGCTATCTCTTCTGCGTCCGTGGAGGACATCCAGCTGGCGAGACGTTGGACATATAGGCTTTTCTGGAGGCTGTACGGAGCCCGGATGGAGCGCGGCAGCGAAGATTTTTCGTACCTCTTCTTGCCTACGGGACCTTGGCCGGACGCGCAGGAGTGGGACGAGCGACGGAGGTGGATGGAAGAGCGATTCATGTCAGGCCTCGCAGACCACGGGGAGACACCATTCTTGGCGAATGCTGCGGTATTCGGTGCTGCGTTCTCATACCCACGGAATCTCGCAATTGTCAGGGGCACTAGCAAATACGACAAGCCTCTACAGCTGCTGCAGTGGCGTTCCGACCTCCTTACCGCGGAAGAGGAAGAGAAGTTCCGTGAAGAGTATAGCGCGTTCCCAGACTTGGAAATCACGTACCCGCTCATGGTCGTACGCTCACTTCCCAAGCGCCGGAATTTCCTCATACCCTTTTCCCCTGACGGAGCGGATTATAGAGACCCTGCACAATCCGACGACGCTTCGTGGATACTCTTTCCTCAACACACTTTAGTCGAGCTCGCATCCCGGGACGAGGTCCAGTATACTTTGCTTCTTCCGTCCATCCTGCGGTGGCTAGCCATGGCCTCAACTGTTCACAGCCTTCGTCAGGGCCTCCTTAAGCAGTCCCCGGTATCTCGCGTCAGGCTTCCGCTCCTTGTCACTGCCATCACTGCGCCCACCGCTCAAGAGCGTTTTCACTACCAGCGACTCGAGACCCTTGGCGACACGGTGTTGAAATTCATCACAAGCAACCAGCTCTACGCGAACTTCCCTCTCTGGCATGAAGGGTACCTCAGTCGGAAGAAGGACCACGCCGTCGCCAACGTCAACCTCGCAAAATGGGCCGTCAAGAAGGGCTTGTACAGATGGATTATCCGTGATCGGTTCGTCCCGAGGAAATGGAAGCCCCATTACTCCACATACAACCTAGATGGGATCGCGGACGACAGTAGAGAGACCACACCTCTGCCAAGCGGCGCCGTAACGCCGGCCCAAAGCAACGGCAAAGGCGACGAAAAGAAGCAGAGCGCCGAAGAGCTCTCGACCAAGATGCTTGCGGACGTCGTCGAGTCCCTCATCGGCGCGGCTTACGAGCAGGGCGGATTTGACCTAGCGATCGACTGTGCTGCGGCATTTGATCTCGGTCTCACCTGGAAGAAGCTCCCAGAGTACGTCAAAGCCATGCACGAGGTTGACGACATCGACGACATCCCCGAGCAGCTCGAACTCGTCGAGCAGATGATCGACTATCGCTTCGCCCGTCGCACTTTCCTCGTCCAAGCACTCACGCACGCGAGCTACCAAGGCGAGTCCGCTGCGATGTCGCTTGAGCGGCTCGAGTTCCTCGGCGACTGCGCCCTCGACATGGTCGTCGTCGACTACCTTTACCACGCCGAAGGCAAGGACTACAGCCCAGGCTACATGCACATCAAGAAAATGGCCATCGTGAACTCGCACATCCTCGCGTACATCTGCCTCAAGACGTCCGTCACTGTCAAGTCGACAATGCCGACGTGGTCGCTCGCGCACGGGCTCGAGAACGTCGACGACTCGCAGCAGATCCACCTCTGGCAGTGCCTCCTCCACTCGAGCCATCGTGTGCTCGAGGACCAGAATCTCACCTTCCTCCGCTTCCAGAAGCACGGCGCGGAGATCGCGGGCGCGCTCGAGCACCACAGCGTGTATCCGTGGGCGGGGCTGACGAGCCTCCAGGCACCCAAGTTCATCAGCGACATGGTCGAGAGCATCCTCGGGGCCGTCTATGTCGACTCGCACGGGGACCTAGGCAAGGTGCGGCAGGTGATGGAGCGGCTCGGGCTGATGCGCGTGCTGGAGCGCGTCGTGCACGACGACGTTGACGCGCTGCACCCCGTGTCGCGCCTAGAGATCTGGGCCGCGAAACATAAGCCGAAGAAGAAGGTCACGTACGAGATCGAGAAGGAAAAGGGGAAAGTGCGTTGCAAGGTGCTGATCGACGAGAAGGAGCTCTTGACGGTCACGAGGACCTACCGGAGCAAGGTCAGCGAGGACGAGGTGCGGTTTACCGCAGCGGAGGAGGCGAACAAGATGGTTCTAGCAATGGATATCGATTTCGACAAGGTAGAAGAGGATCAATTAGACGACGAAGAGGATGAGGTCGAAGCGATCTTGGCCGGCTGCCAGGACGACGAAGCGACAAACTAGCAGCAAAGTTAGGACGCATTATCATAGAGGACTTTGCCTTGTTGTATCAGTATGTTTCTTGTAGGTGCCATGTATGATTCCTGTGATGAGTACAGTACAACATGCTATACAGATACATGTACAGGTGCAACGACAGCGATGTAGAACATGGATTCTCGGGTGTATTGTATTGGGGCTTCTAACTTGGCTGGCCTTAGTGCTCGGTCTCTTCCCACGTCCTGCCCACAGTCTTAATCAAGTCGGCCTCCGTAATCTTCTTGCCGCTCGTGAAGTAGCCAGCGGCGATCTTCGCGTCGATCTCAACGCGCGAGTCGGGCGGCAGCAGGTGTTCTGCAGAGAAGACGTGATCAGCATCGTCTAGCAGAGAATCCATGTAAGTGCGACGCACCGGGAATATCGTAGCGCTTCAAGATGGGGATGCCAGATTGCACGATAGCGTTGTACTTCCTACAAAAGCGCGAAGAACGATCAGTAATCAGCACCAGACCACCTCGCCTCTGCAGCACCACGGCTCACATATCGCTCATCGACACCATGTTGTCGATTTTCTTGATACCGAGCCAGTGCAGCACGTCCGGCATGAGGGCCTGGAACCGCATGTCCTTCACGCCCGCGATGAGCTCCGTCGCCTTGAAGTACTTGTCCGCAGAGTCGCCGCCACGCTTCCGGAGGTTGTAAACGAGGTACCTACAAACGATCATCAGTTCCGCTGCCGAAAAGACGCGATGCGATAGATACGTACTTCGTAACTTCCCCAAGGGCACGACCCTCTTTGCGGAAATAGACGACGAGGCCGACGCCACCACGCTGTGCACCGCGGATGCACTCCTCGATGGCGTAGGTCAGGTAGGGTTTGCATGTACAGATGTCGGAGCCAAAGACGTCGGAACCGTTGCCTATGCACCACATTAGCTAGAAGTCGAAGGTAGAGGTGGATGTATGCGCATACATTCGTCGTGGACGCGCAGGGTGAGTTCCTTCGTCTCGTCAGACAAGTATGCGGGGTTTCCGACTGCAATAGACGTTGAGAATTAGGGTGTCAGATCCATGCACAATGTGAAACATACAGATATATGCGGTCAAATTGCCGATGGGGGGCAGGAAGACCTTGATGTCGGGGCGGGTAATGAGCTCAGGATACATTCCGCCAGTGTCTTCGAACAGTGCGCGACGAAGCAAGCTCTCCGAGCTTAGCTAGAACGTCAGCATACCAGTGCCCCAACAATCCAAGACCGCTCAGCACTCACATGCCAAATCGCTCCGCGACGCCAGGGAGGTACCACACAGGCTCCACAGCCGCCTTGCTAATCCTAATCTCCACACCCGGATCCGCCGAACTCTGCGTTCCGTCCGCGTTGACCAACGGCAAGCTCTTGAGCAGAATCTTCCCGTCGATCGTCAAGTCGCCCCTCCTCGCCGTCTCGTCGATCTCGCTCAGCTTCATATGCGCCCTCGTCACCGCGATACTCGGGCGCACGTCCAAGCCCAGCTCCTCGAGCTCGCGGCGGTACACCTGCGGCACGAGGTGGCCCCAGGGATCGAACGAGACGATCTTCGTCGGGTCGGACCACGCGGGCTGCGGTGGGACGGGGATCGCGGGCTCCGTCTTGCTGTAGTCGGGCTTGTGCGACGGGTCGAGCGTGCCCATCGCGATCGCGAGCGCGCGGTAGATCGAGTACGAACCAGAGTGCGCGCCGATCGCGTTGCGCTGCTTGATGGACGTCGGCAGGCGCGAGCAGATCACGGGCCCCCGCACGGTCGGGTCTGCAGCGCCCCATTGGAGCGGGAAGGGCTTGATGCCGTGCTGGTCGGGGTAGGCTGGGGCGCGCGTCGGTATAGGTGTGAAGGGGAGGGATTGACGAGAGATGGCGACTTACTGGTGAGAAGCACTCGGGACGGGTACAACAGCCTCTCCCTCTCCTTGTCCTTGTCCTGGAGTGGACTGCTTACTGCTGGGGATGCGCCAGGCGAGACGATGCTGTTCTGGGGTGACACTGTTGGGCCCTCGGTCGACAAGACAGATCCAGCGGCCTGACGAACGCCGGGGATTGGCGTACCACGGCTAGCAGGCGACGATGGTACACTTATCGCATCCTTACTGCTCAATGCGTCGACCTAAGGATGTCGTGCAGTCAGCATCACCTCGCGTTGTTTGTAAGTTCCTGCCGAACTTACCTTTGCCTGCAGTGTCTGCTGCGAGACCTGCAGCGCCTGGAGTTGGGTGAAGATCTGGGTGAGGATGGCGTCCGACGAGGCAGACATGGGGAGCTCAAGTGGGCAATTTGGAGGACGATTACTGTCGAACGATACAGAAGAGGGCGTTAGGAATAAGCTATAAGAATGGACGCAGGCGGCGCACGCCCTATCAGTGAGGCAGGGGTGCTGCCTATCTCACCTGACGTCGGCCTAGCGGTGCGATTGGCCACGATCAACCGCCCTCAGCCTTGCCTCTGCGGATCCTTTAACTTCCATGTTGCACCGGAATGTCGTATTCCAGCAAGCATTTACAGACGGTGAAAGGCCAGGTAGAATCGGAAGAAAGGAAGCTCTGGAGTGTGGTCAAGCGACAAGCCAAGTCACAATATCGTCAACCCAAGCGCCAAATCAAAATACATAAATACTCCACCACGCGGAGGAGCCGACAACATCGTATGGTCTCTACGACTAGCATCTACCACGAAGATACCGTAACCTAGATGCGCTAGGTTACCAGCGATCGTGAGTTTTATTGTATCGTGTCAGCACTGGCACGTTGACGTGCGATCGTGACCACTGGCAGGACGCCTCACTGGAAATCTAGACCCATGCAGTCTTTCAAAAGCTTTGCCGATGATATCAACCATGCTTTCCAGAGAAATTCACTTGGGTACGTGGACCGTCGAATCTGTGCTATCAGTTCTAGTAATCCATAATCTGCGTAATCACAGCTTGGGCGAGGTAATTCTTGCTCCATCACATTGACTCAAACCATGGCAGGGTCTCATGAACGTCGATAGATGGACGAACTCGGCGCGGCCTTAACAGTCATCCAGGCCAGGCTGAACAGCCACAGAAACTCGCTCGTCCCTATTAACAAGCTACCCTCCGAAATCTTGGCGCGGATATTCGAATTCGTGATTGCTCCTGAACCCATGCGGTACCTGGGCTCGTGGCGGCCGTCGGTTCCTCCCCTTCAAGCCACTTGGAACAGAAGGCTCGTTTTCGTTTGCACCAGGTGGTGCACTATTGTTACGAGATGGAAACGGATGTGGTATTATATTGTGGACAACGGCATCACCAGCGTGAAGAAATACAGCCCACGAGCGGTCCTTCAGCAATCTGGGTCTACAGTTCCTCTCCATCTTTACATGACATGCGGCCCCCAGCCCCCCACCGACTCCGTCTCTCGGTGGATTATCAAGAACCAGCCGTTCCGCGTCGAAGCCCTGTATATCCACCTTCTTCAGAAGACGCCATCCGAGGCCATGCTCGAGTTGCTTGCCACTTCGTTGCCTTCACTCCACCTGTTGAGCGTCGATGCCGAGTGGGAGTACCAAATAGGGCTCGGATCCGACATGCCGATAATCCTTGGCGGAAGGGCTCTCAACCTGAAGGCTCCCGTATTGTCCCTCTCGATTCCTTTCGTTCCAGGGAACGTGTTCCCGAGTCTCACCGACCTGAACCTCTATCAGTTACCAGGCAACGTTCTCGATCTCGACAAGCTGCTCCGGCTGCTTTCGAACTGCCCTCGCCTACAGACCCTGAACTTCGCACAGAGCCCATTTGATTTCAAGAGTGACATCTCGCGCGACCGGGCTCTCGTCAGACTGGACCGTCTGCGAGCCCTGTGGATGCACTCGGTGTCAGTCAGCGACGCACTCGCCGCATTGGCGTACCTGCAGCTACCAACGGATGCCACCGTACGGCTGTCCGACCTCGGAGATCTTGACTCCTATCGCTCTGAGCTGGAGGAGCCGCCCCCCCTCCCCATGCCTTTCCTCCAGCAAATGAACGATCTCGTCAAACTAGATGTCATCAGCAACAGAGTGTTGAAGTATGGTCGAGGTGGCTATCTCCATTTTATTGCCGTTGGGACGCGCTCTCGGTTTTGGATTCACTTCAATACCGCACGTCTCGACGCCCGTGCCTACGTGCGATATCTGTATGGGATGTTGCCGAAGAAGAACCTCCGTACTCTACGCTTCTCCGTGCAGGAGACATTCGACTTCGTGTTCGTCCGTGATATAATGCTCGAACCCCTTCCATCTCTCGACATCCTCTTCGTCCGTCAGAGCCAGGTCGTATCCGAGCGGAGTGCATTGTCCGGCATCGTTGCGGTCTCCAAAGCGCTCTCTCCAGGCGGAGTACCTGAAGATGATTTGTCCGACATTCAACTCGAATCCGACAGTGACTCCGAGTTCTGGTCCGAGTCCGACGATGACTCCGAGGCGCCCTCCGGCCGTCATTCGCTCCACGACTCGGACGACGCCAGCCACTCTGACCATTCGCTCGACACCTCCGGGCAGTCAACCAACGCTCGCCGTAATCAACCGGTCCCCGTGGACTTCCCAATCGATCTCTCCGGGACCGTCCCCGCAACGCAACTCAAGGTGGTCGGTCTCGAACTCCGGTGCCGTTCGACCGCCTCTCTCAGCCCCTTCGTCCGCGTGGTAGAAGCGCGCAAGAAGTGTGGCCACCCCCTCGACACGGTGCTGTGTAGCTTCAGAGACGTGGAGGAGGAAGATGTCGACCAATTGAAAGAGCACATCGTTGAGAGCGTCCGCGACGTTCCCGATAAACTCTGGGTTCCGACTGTCAATGAGGGCTGGCTGATGAAGAACGACTATTGGAGGCTATATCCCGAGTTCGTTGACTACGAGTATGACTTGGCGGAATGGGGATTCAATATGTTGGAGTGGTAGACATGGACATCCGGGCGGTATGTTTCCTGCGCAGCTTTGCGAGGCGGTTGCTAACCCATCACTTCTTGTTCTTTCCGGTCGTGGAAAGCAGCAGCGCATACAGCCCTAGTATTCTAGTTTCTACGCTAGGCATGCTGGTTCCCCGCCCTGACGGCGCGTCTGGTGCTCACCCCGTCGTGCACGGGTGCGACCATGATGTAGAATTAGAAATATCAGCGGCGCGATTGGCCACAATGAACAACTCTCACCCTTGCCTCCTCCATCTCCTTCAATGGCCAAGTTGCAAAAAGCTTTTCGACTTGTAATGTACACAGACGCAAAGAGCCAGGTAGAATAGAAAGAAAAGAAGGTCTGCAGTCAGCTTATATACGTAGGTGAAGGCGTTGTCAACCCGAGCGCCAATCACGGTATCCTTTAAGCGCGCAATCTGCCTCAAACGTCACTACACCTTTACCGTTTTACCGTACAGTACATTTGCCACACTATTGCCTACTCCTCGAGCGTGAGTTCAAGTTCGTATTGTACCAGCACGGACAGACATGTTAACATATTATATGTCTCACCCGTACTACCAGGAACTCAATAATGCCTCGGGAGTCCAGAGTGAAGCAATCGTTCAAAACCTTTGCCGCTGACGTCGATCAAGCTCTTCAAAGTAATTTCCTTAGGTGCGTGGACTTTTGAATCCGTGCTATCAGATTTCTCATCCCATAGTTTGCATAATCACAGCTTGAGCGAGGTAATCCTTGCTGCACCTCATTGCCCCAAACGATAGCAGAGTCTCACGGACGTCGACAGACCGAAGAGCTCAGCTCAGCATTCGCAGTCATTCAGGCCAGGCTGAATAGCCACCGAAACTCGTTCGTCCCTATCAACAAGCTTCCATCCGAAATCTTGGCACGGATATTCGAATTCGTGATTACTCCTCAACCCTTCCGCAATCGACTAAGCGAGTGGCCGGCGTCGGTTCCTCCCAGGCAAGCGACTTGGAATAGAAGACTCGTCCTCGTTTGCGCCAGGTGGAGCGCGATCGCCACGAGATGCCAAAGGATGTGGTACTATGTAGTGGACGACGACGTCGACGCCCCGAATAAATATAACCCCCGAGCGGTCCTTCGGCGATCTGGATCAGCTGTTCCTCTCCATCTTTGGATGACATCGACACCAGAGTCTCTCGCCGATCCTCAATCTATATCTCGATGGGTTATCAAGAACCAGCCACTCCGTGTTGAAGCCCTGTATGCCTCCTTTCCTGACAAGATGGCAATCGAGATCATTCTCAAGTCACTCGCTACTCCTTTGCCTTCGCTCCGCCTCTTGAGCGTCGATGGCGCCTGGGATTACTGCGGGCCACTCGCACCTGGTATGCCGACAATTTTCGGCGGAGGGGCTCTCGGTCTGAAAGCGCTCGTATGGTCCCTCTCGATTCCATTTATTCCTGGAAACGTGTTCCCGAGCCTCACGGACTTGTACCTGAACGACTTAGCGAGCGACGTCCTCACTCTCGATAGGCTTCTACAGCTGCTCTCGAACTGCCCTCGTCTAGAGACCCTCATCCTTTCAGAGAACTCGCTCGATGACAGGAGCGATGTCATGCGGGACCGGAGACCGGTTAGATTGGACCATCTCCGCGTCCTGTGGATGCACTCGATGCCACTCAACACCGCACTAACCGCCTTGTCGTACCTGCAAGTACCCACGGATGCCACTGTACGGCTCTCAGATCTCGCGCAGCACGACTATCACTCTGATCCGGCAAAACCGCCAACGGAGCGGGTAGCGTTCCTCCAACAAATGGATGAGCTCACCAGCCTAGACGTCATCACCTGCAGAAAGCGTACCCAAAGCGTCCATTTCATCGTCATTGGAGCGTGCTCTCGGTTTTGGATCCACTTCGAAACCGGAGGTCCCAATGTTCGTTCCTATGTGCGATATCTGTACGGGATGCTGCCGAAGAAGAACCTTCGTACTCTGCGCTTCTCTATGCAAGACCCAGCCGATTTCGTGCTCATCCGCGACATGATGCGCGATCCCCTTCCGTCTCTCAACACACTCTTCGTCCGTCATAGCAAGACTACTTCCCCGTCGTGCATCGTGACAGTCTCTAGGGCGCTTTGCCCAGGCGGCGCACCTGAACCCGAAGCTTCCGACACGCAATCCGACAGTGCCTCCGAGCCCTCGTCCGACGATTACTCCGAGGGGCGTCCTGACAGTGATTTAAGCTACGACTCGGACGACGACGACAGCGATTCCGACCTCTCTTTCAACACGACCGATCCGCCTCGTCGTACCCATGACGTCCCCGCCGAGTTCCCGATCGATCTCTCTGGAGTCCTCCCCGCGCCGCAACTCAAAGTCGTTGGTCTCGAAGTGCGGCATGCCGCGGCCTCTTCTCTCAGACCCTTCGTCCGCATGGTCGAGGCGCGCAAGAAGTGCGGCCATCCCCTCGATGCGCTACTGTGTAGCCTCGAAGGTGTGGACCAGAAGGACGTAGACGAGCTGAAAGAGCATGTCGTCAACGGTGTTCACGCATTCCAAGGCAACCTCTGGTTCCCGACTATTGATGACGGTTGGCTGATGAAGAACGATCATTGGAGGCTATATCCCGAGCCTAGTGACGACTGCGAGGATGATTACGCCGAATGGGGATTCAGCATGGTGAACTGGTAGACGTAGACGTCCGAACGGTACGTTTCTTGTGTCACTACGCTGGATAACCGCTAATGCATGATCTCTAACATTGCGAAAGGCGGGACAGGCTTGTGAAAAGAAGTGGGCCCTTCCCCTCTCTAGCTTTCGATCAGTTTAGGTACTCATCGGCGGAGATAGGCGTGGCAAGGACTGGATGAAGTATAAACATCTGCTGTCATAGCGGAACATACCCTTCTTATGTGCTTTAAACCTGTACGGGTTGGGCCTTCTGTAGCCCTGTGCTCGATCGAATCGCCGGTACACAATGAAGTGCACATGACCCGACACTAATATCAAGCAGTGGCACAGAAGCCATGCGCCCGATTTATGGGAATGTGCGAAGGGAGCCTAATCCCTGCTCCAGGGGTTAAGGGAGAGTATGAGGTACTGTTACAAAGGTTGTTAAGTTACTTCTCCATATACATGAATTCATAGCAGCTTTTCAAACCGTGTCCAGTTGTGACCTTTCCAGCCAGCGCTCGCCCTCGAACCTTCAAACCATCGACACTGACTGTGCCGTTATCTCCTGTCACCATGACCTAAACCGCCGAGTCCAGGTCTTCATCACATTCAAGCTCACTGAAATCCTCGGCCGCGTTAGTATCGTAATCGATAGTCGCACCCAGGACTGTGAGTGCACTGGTCATTGCACAGGAAGCTTTTCAACATGTCGACGAGCTGCGATGCATGGATGCCCGACGCACACAAAATAGATCAACCCTGCGCAAGATATCATCGTGATCAACAACCCACAACTGGATGTTCACGGAGGACGATTGCGTACCATTATACAACATCACGCTCGAAAGCGTCTTTCCGTCGTTCTTCAGCAGATACGAAAAATTGCCTCTTTGGGGCGAAGTCCAGTACGTGACTACAAGGAGAAGCACGTCCGCTGCAAAACTGAAGATCTGCCCGACTACGACCACTTGTGAGGCGAGCGGCGTCAGCCTCACGTTACGACGTATGGCGGAATTCTTACATCTACAATAGCAAGCCAAATGTTAGTGGCGGACGAGCTCTATAAACGCGTTTATGGAAATCAGCACCTTGTATACAGGTCGACCGAGGTTAGGTCTGCTTCCAGACATCCGATGAAGGGGGTAACCACACCTGTTGCGCTGAATGTGTACGGGACCTACAATGGGCCTCAGGAAAGAGCTCGTTGATGCATCGAGAGGTTGCTCTTACAAAAAAGCACGCCACCGGGACGCATAGGACGAGGAATGTGGACACGGTGAGAAGCTTGTGGCGAGTCAGCGCATAGACACGGAGCACAGCGAGCACTAGATGTTTCATTAGCCCAAGGATCAGCCTGCGAGGACAGTAAACGACGGCAAACGAACCTAGAAGGGGCAGTGATGCAAAGAAACCCAAGGCGAAAGTCGTCCAGACGAGCCGTGTGCAACTGCGGGACTGCTGTCAAGTCGCATGGGATCCCGGATTTCTGTTCTAACTCACAGCTGCCACCCATTCAAACCCGACCCGTCAAGCTGGTCAGTTGGTCTCTTACTGGAAGAAAAAGCCAGGAGCTGGCTCACCCCATCTGACATTTGAGAGAACTGAACAACGTAAATGATGTTCTCTAACAAAGTCATATACCGTGTGGTGGCGTAGAGAGCGGTCGCGCCAATCGATGCGCCGGTCCAGAACAACGAAATCTCCCAATGTAGACCGAGTAACCAGTCGAAGACGAGAAAGGCTAAGTTACAGGCATGGTTCAACTGGTTATTCTTGTAAGATGGACGAAGAAGGGCGTACCGATGGCCGCAACATTACAATAATTGCTGTTTAGTCTGTGGGAATCGGTGAGATAAAGCTCAATTCAACGCCCCGACAGCAAGTACGTGCACATACAGACTGTTGAATGCATCGACCACGCCCGCGTAGTCGGCATCTTCCTGAGATGCCATGGCGAACCGCTACAAGGCCTGCGGGGCCTGGGAGGCAGTAGGGATACAAATTATCAGGAGTCTGCGCTCTTATCCTCCGGACGGGCACCCCGAGCATCGGAAAAGAAGCGGGGAATATCAATGACCTCCCACATTTGACAGCCGGTAGTCGTCGCCATGGGGAAAGAGCCGCTCTCGTACAGCGAATGATGTCAGTGGAACCTTGCAATGGTAGAGGTGCGCCGTGGTGGCGGCGAAGACCGCGGTCCAGACTGCAGGAGACTGCAGGTCAGACTAGAGCTGCGCGAATGTAGATCGTACTCACGATGGTGAGGTACCGCATTAGACATCATCCATCTTGCGAAGTCCACTGAACATTGGACTCATGACGCTTGCGGAACGCATGGGAGTGCCTTCGAATCGCCATGGAAACTTCTCGACCCCGCATCCTTTCCTGCGTGGAGCCGAGAGGCATAAACAGAATTGCGCTATTGGACTGTAGTGCTTCTATGGGCCTTCGCATCGAGCAGTGAACTTAGCCTTTAGGAGGGATGTAACTCACCATCATCATGCTGCCATCTGACAAACAGACATTGGGTAGCACGTTCAGACTACATCCTCCGCCTTAGATTGCAGGCCAAGCTGAGTCTGCAAGTCCAGTTGTGGTTCATTAGCAGTACGATACTGTACATTGGCACCCGAACTGCTGGAAGACTAGGTAAGCCAGCCTATCGCTATCCAGCTTTGATTCGGACTCACTTCTACTTTGGTACACTCTGAACATCAAGCCCTTCCGTACAGAAGCATCTGAGTCGAGTACCCACACATCGAGGCCCTATACAAGAAGGCCGGCGCCGAGGCAGTCGAGAGGCGGTCCGACGGCTCGCCCTACTACTCGCTCCCCGCCATCGACGACGCGAACACGGACAAGTTCGTCGGCGACTCGGCCGCGATCGCACACTACTTCGACAAAGCCTGCCCCGAGATGTACGGGCCCATTTCCCCAGAGACGGACACGCTCCACGCTGCCTTCGCGCACAAGGACCTCGACATCCAGTACGGGGGCGATCACCTGCGGTCCCTAACGATGGCCGCACCTCACGCGGTCCTCCGACGACCTCACGCGGGGCGCTTCCTCGCGACCCAGGAAGCGATGTAGGGGAGCGAGACGCGCGCGAAGCTCGGGGGGCGGGAGGGGGGTTGAGGGAGGTCTACCGGACAATTGGGGGTGGCTAGAGGCGGATCGGAGGAGGGATAGGTTGCTCTTCGTGGGGGTGCGGTTCTTGCACCGGTATGTAAGCATCGCAGCGTCCCTGTCGCGGATGAGAAGGATCCTTGGGAAGGAAAGTGAGGAGTGGCGGGGACATTATGGTGTGGGACGATGGCCGATGGAAGAGGATCATGGACGGGTTTGCGAGGTATGAAGCGGTGGATGTTGGTTCCGAAGTCGACCTATAGCCACAATTGACTGAGGAGCGACTGGGGGTATTTATCGATGGTTGCTTGTAGTCTGGGTGGATGCGAGCCAAGTATCAGCTCACCTTGCAAGATCCTATATGACCTAAGATCCCCACTGCCTGCTAATCGTGCTCCAGAGTCGAGAAGGACTGGCAGGATGTCCTGAGGCTGGACGGAGCAACGCTTCAATTTAGCACAACCGGACTGACAATGGCGAGTTGACGGAAGTCTCACCTAAAATGACCCTCATATCCCACATCGTTCGCGAATCTGGTGACTCTGCTGTTGAATTGCTCGCCCTGCTCATCGCTCACCCCGTTGTGGGGTGCTTGTTCGACGTCTGGCTGCAGACCGGCGCATTGGGCGTGTGTGACTTCCTGGCGAAGACGCACGAAATTTCAAGCTGTGTGCCACGAAGCTTCTGACTGCCCAGACTTGGAGATGGTGGAGGTTTGATCTTGTTTTGAGCCCTCGCGTCGGTCAGAATATTTACAGTAATGCTGACAGCGGCAGTGGAGGAGCAGCCGGGCCGAGTGACATAACGCGTCGGTTCCTGTGACGCGTCGTGTCGCGTGATGAGCAGTGCTTGCGCGTCTCGGCGCGTCTTGCCACAGTTCACTCACCATGTCCACCTCCCCAACACCTCCTCCCGAACCCACCACAGTAGACGACCCTGTTGTTATGGATGCAGAATCAGAACTTGTACCACAGGATGAGCAGGAAGCACAGACATCGACAGACAAACCAACACCAAAACCGAAGAAGGCCAAGGCGTCAGCATCCGAAGCTCTCGCCCGAGAACCGGGCAAGTCATTACTGCCATATTCTCGAGTGCAAAAGATCTTGAAGGCGGATAGGGTACGTACCGTATCTCTGATTTAGTGGGTCACACTCGGACTTGCGTATATCCAGGATCTCATCATGGTCCAACGCGAGGCCGTCTTCCTTATTTCGAGGGCAACAGAGGAGTTCGTCGCCCGAATAGCGGAAGCCTCGCAGGCTGTGGCGGCGAGGGAAGGCAGGGCGACAGTTCAGGCAAAGGATCTCAGTGCGCATATTTCTCCCTCTGACGTTCTCACGACGCCCGTAG
The DNA here is from genome assembly GCA_000338015.2 of Ganoderma multipileum BCRC 37180. NCBI lineage: Eukaryota > Fungi > Basidiomycota > Agaricomycetes > Polyporales > Polyporaceae > Ganoderma > Ganoderma multipileum. The sequence continues at coordinate 26,088 of BACB01003192.1, forward strand.
CCGACAAACCAACCACTTCCCAGTCTCATCCATCCGACGAGGGGAAGAATATGTTTTTCTTGAAGGTACGCACGATTACTGCTCGATTAGAATGTATGTATGTACCCATTTGCAGAAGCGATACCGTTCCTGGAACCCAAACCTGCTCCAACAAAATCGGACAAAGCAAAGGATAATAAGTCGGCGAAGAAAGCAGATGAAACAAACCAGCAAGACAAGGCACAGCCGTCCATCCTCCGCCATTTCGTCCAGTCCGGGAAGCATGACTCGCAACAATCCCAAGGCGAGGTCTTCGAGAACGAAGATGGTACGTTATCTGGAGGGGGGCCGTCCGAGGTGCCGTCATGAAGCGGACGACGTTGGGATGTAATATATAGTGAGTCTCTGCCATTGTATGGCGTTCAACCTCGCGAGGTGATATGCGTCCTCTGCAGGATCCCAGAGGTGCTCAATATTGTCATCCTCACTACTTAACCTCATTACTAACTTGCGTTGACAACCTCTACTTAGGGTTCGGATTGGGTTCGGATACTTACTGCCAAGTTCTTCGTTCGTTCCATCAGTCAACGGCAATTGACGGCACAGACATCAAGATGAATATCAAAGCACAATATTTCCTTAATCATTGTCATCAATTCGTAAGTGCGGATCTCGCATTTGAGGCGCGACAAAGGCCTTCTCCATATGCCTCCAGCATGTTAAGCCCTTTTCACCGTATGGGGCCTCTCACTCTGAGTTTCATTGACGGTGTAGTCCCGAAACGTCAATCATTATAATTTAGTCTCCGTCACGCGCTTTTCCAGGTCCTCAGGTTACGAAAGAGGATGCGGCGCGCGGAACTATCCTGCTCCTCCGAACCCTATGATCCGCAAGCCTGGGTCTCGAGATTAAGTATCTCGTCTTTAGCTCAATACTGCTGAAGCTGCTTTGATACTTTGATGCTTTGATGATGGCCTTGAGGAGGCCGAATACTAGCAGGAGCACCGCAAGGCGTCTCCATGCAACTCAAAGTACTAAAATTCGATGTCGATGTCGTTCGTGTTCTTTGCCCCAGTGCAGATCTTTCCCGCTCCACTCTCGATCATGCCGTGGTGTTGGGATCTATCCAGGAGGCAAGAGATTGTGGCTGAGGGCGAGTGCTCAACGTTCATCGTTCATCTTTACCGTTTGATCATACTGCACCGGGCCTAGCCATGATCCACCCAAGTATGGCGCTGCGACCCTGCACCCGACGACGTCGGGCCGATGCCAGATAGGGTCCGCGCTGCCCAGATGTGGTCACCACCTGCTGCCGCTCCACACCGCACTCTTGACGCACTTGACCTCGCCCTCCGATGCTGCCGGGCAGCCGGAGTGATGGGCGCCGTCAACCCCAGCTGCTCTCACCCGAATGATGTGGGCCTTGGCCTTATGCGGGACGCTACACCATTCTGGGTCGCGGCGTGCCTGCATTAAGTAAGTTATACGAACACACTGCACCACCTTTGGTGACGCATCATCGAGACACCGTGTGGGCCGCAGTTTGGGTGAATATATTGAGGTAATACATCGTGTGGGGGAGGATGTAAGACAGTTTTACTCCAGTCGTGCTGCCTGTTTTCGCCTCCGTTTTTCCTCAGGCCTCCGCCTCCGCCTCCCTGACCGTCTGCTCTAGTTCCTTCTTTCTGGAGTTTCAGAGATCAACCATTAGGCTTCACGAGGATACGGCGCCTAGCCGCAACTCGATGGGCGCTAGCCATGGCAAGCTACGTTGACGCCGCCGCGACGAAGGAGGAGTACGAGCTGTGCGTCCGGTTACCGTTTGGCTTCTGCATCTCTCGCGAATATCTTCTTAATTCTCCCTCGCACGACGCCATTTATTCGCTGGGGGGTATGCAGGAGAACCACCTTCGTGAGTGCACATTCAGTTACTCGAGCCGTTGTTCATCTATTTACACGTCTTGTACGCTGTTTTGTAGTACGTGGGCCTGGCGAGCTACACGGTGTTGCTCTACGACCATTTACTCACCCTCGGCGATGAAGTCAAGTACATATGGAGAAAGAAGAAGCGAGGTCCACGTGCGTATTCTTCGCGTCGGTGGTTGGAAGTCTATGAATTTGAGCTGACTGCCTATGCTGGTAGTTATTTGGTTATTCTTCCTCGTGCGTGCATCGACCCTAAAATGCGGTTCATGTCTGACTGGAACCGGGTGTAGAACCGATACATGACGCCGCTAGCGTTCGTTGGAAACCTGTATGGTTCGTCTCTATACCCTCTAATGCCCTATCTTGCCACCACGCCTTCGTTCTCACAAACAGTACCCTTCCGTCCCTTCAGCTTATTTCTCTGGCACCTTCACCCACGAGAAGTATGCTCCCTTGCGTCATCTTGGTACGGCATCCGTTAATATGCGCCTAGGTGCACGCACTTCGTCCAGTACGAAGGTGCCACGACCATGATCGGCATCAATATCGCGTCGCTCATGATGCTCCTCCGAGTATACGCCATGTATTCGAAGAGACCGTTCGTAGTCGCATTTGCCACCATCGTGTTTTGCCTCGAGTTCGGCACGAATGCATGGCTTCTCTCGCATGGCATCGGTGCGTGTTTCCGCGTATAAGAATCTCTGTGTACCATGGTTAAGCTGACGCCCCGGTCCCTTCTAGCTGTAAATCATAGCCCGAGGGTCAAAGGTGCGGAACCAGGGCATTTTTCTGTCTGTGGTGATTCAATTGACGCTCTCTGGCTGATAAAGCATGTTCGATGATTTTCGACTCGAGCAAAGTGTCAGTGTCAAGCATACTCTTCCCCTCGCGTTCTCCAAGCTAACGGAGTGTTCCATAGCCCGAGGGTTGCTACCTCCTCCACCGCTTGGAGCGTGCTAATATATGACACCATCGTACTCGGCCTCACCTTGTACTGCACGTTCAACACAATCCGCAATCCAACTGTAGCGAATACGATGAGAGTGTTGCTCAAGGAGGGTCTGTTGTATTATAGGTGTGTCTCAGCTGTCGCCTTCTTCATTGCCTGAAGGGAGATATTAACACGGTATCACAGCGTCATCTTCTGCGTCACTCTCGTCTTGACGTTGATGGTCGCATTCGCGCCGCCCGGTATCCAAAATGTTTGCGCGCAGTACGTCTCGCTGCCGTACGTATCCCTCGAGGCTATTACTGATCAATAATCTCGACGCTTCGTCCCTTTACAGGATGGAATACCTGTAAGTGTGACTTTTCGACTACGCTCCTCACCCTCACATCACTGGCCCCCAGCCTGACAGTTACAATGATGTCCCGGATTACGCTTCACCTGAAGCGCTCCGCACACAAACAGGAGCTCATGGGCTACCGCTACGAGCTCTCGACGAACATGACCTCAGCCTGGCGCGCCGGTTCCCAGCTGCAGTTCGCGGGCACCGGGCACGAGGGTGGCCGCACTACCCACCTCAGCGGCGTGCAGAGCCCATTCAGCATCTCCGTCCAGGAGCAGACGGTTGTCACCGATGACCAGGGCGAGGTCATCCAGTCGATTCGCAGGACGCTGCCCCGGCTGCTCCCACAGGCGAGGAGCCCGCCACGGACCCCGAAGACGGCCTCGTCGGACGGGCACGAGGAGTGGCATGAATTCGCGGCGCTGCGGATGCCCATGGAGGAACGGGGAAGATCGAAGGAGGTGGGACGGGACAGGACGTTCCCTTGGGAGGGACGTTGAGGTGTACAGTATATAGAGCGGCACGGGCCGCTGCTCTCGGGCTGGTCGCCGTGGGGTTGTTTCTCGCTCGTTTGTTTTGGGTTGCGGAGTACCAGGTTGTATGATACCCATTTTGAAGCTGTACCTGTATCGTATCGTCTTTATATTCTACGACGACGGCCGTGTTCGAACTGGACCTGGTGATTGTATGAAGGCCGGGGTATAAGCCTGTTGATGTTGGCAAATTGCGTAACTTTAACAATGCGTTGCCCGCGTGTCGGAATGAAACAAAGGACTTCTGGCAACCAATCTTGAACTTGAGCGGCCGACATCATGGGGCGGCGGTTGGTAGACCGCGTTTAACGTTTATGTAACGTGGACGTCAAGGGATAACTTAGCGCGGCACAAGATCCAACTACGTCACTGTACAACTCCCCCGAGTCCCCGTGCCAACTTATATTTACCTTCCAGGGACACGATAGACTCTGCGTGGGCAAGATGGGCAAGATGAAGATGACGGGTAAGCAGTCTCCCCGGCACGGGGCAAGTGGTGGCAGACTCAAAGGATGATCGTTCTCCGCGGTTTCCGGACCAGTGCTTTACGTGACGTAACTGGTGATGAGTCACTCTCTGCGTACCCGGTCACAACCTACGGCCATCTCTCGTCTCTGCTGGCGGCACACCACACGAATTGGCGACGTTCCGTATGACGATTACACCCTCCAGCACCCTCCTCTCCTCCGCCGATGCCTGCTACAGCGGCAATAGCCAAGCAGTAGCTGCATGACCCGTTAACGTCCGCAGCCGACTAGATCGGCGGTCTCGTTCTGCGATTTACGAGATCGCTTTTGGGTGTCGTCCGTAGAGGCGTTTCATTTTGACAGAACCCTCTTCAGCCAAACTGTCGTCTGCCGGGCACTGGGCAACACAACTCCAAGAGGGCTATCGTGGCGCCGTAAGTACTGTGGAGCCCTTAGCGGCCTCGGAAAAAGTTGCTACAAGCTGATCGACTACTGCAGTGGCTATCCATATCCGTCACTCAACGCCAGCAGTTCAATACCAGTCAGCTGTGTTGTTGATTTCGTCTATTCCCATGTAAAACCACTCATCTCTTCTAGACCCGCCCGATTATGATACGACTCCGCCGATGGACGCCGAGGGACCTGAGGTTTCGTGGATGCCGGCTGGATGGTTCCCTCATCCCTCCGGTTTCTTCCCCCCTTTCTGTCGCGTGCGTTCCCACCTCTCACTAGTCGTAATGTGCTACATCCGACGGAAGGGACCTGGGACAGTAACTACTAGGTTTTCTTGAGGTTTTCATTCGGAAGAGCACGCATCCAGGTTCCCAGTCGGATGCAGTGCCACAGGGTGTTGTAGTGAGTACTTTCCTTCCTTCGCCGATTCTGGCAGTTGCCGTCCAGGCCATGTGTCAATATCATGCTCCATTTCGAAGACCGTATGCTTTTGCGTCACCCGCCCAGTGCCGTGCGTTGGTTGGCGCCTGCGATCACTCAAGCCAGCTGTGCCTTCATAACCATCTCATAAATTAGACCTGCCACGAGAAGCATCAATCAAGCTCAATCTACTCGACAGAATTCTTCGGCTTGTTAGTACTGTATTTTCCTGCATCTGCTACGACCGCAAAATTCCAGTTGGCGATCCCGCGTAACGGTGGTGGATTCAATCGCTCTCCTATGTGTCGTCCCCCCCGAAACGACATTTCATTTTCAAGGATCGTGTTCGTCGCTTCAGCGAGGCGGGCCGCAACGTCTGTCGACGGTGGAAGGCTCTCGACCAACGATCGGACCTAGTCGACTTTCGTGGCCGGTCTGTCCGATATCGACAGTTAGCCCAGGGGCGCCTCAGGTTGTTACCTGTTGAGACGTGGTCGCCATCTGGTCGTCACTCCCGTTATTCCCACCTCCGACACTGGCCGAGCACTACTCTCCGCCGGATCTATGGTCTATTGGCAGGGCATGATCGCCACCGTCGACTCCAACCGCCGGTACCCCAGGTCCTCAGCGACGGAGACCCTTGGCTTTTTTGGAATACTACACCAAGTTCGGTTTGGCGCGTGCCTGCAGTACGCCATAGCACCTCCCCTGTGGGACGTAGCGCTGTGGGGACACTGGTATGGTGCCCGATGCCGTGCCCTGAACCAATATAACTGAGATGGTGCCGAATTTCCAGAGGAGTTGGACGCTTCGTGCTTTCACCTTTCGGTGCGCTTTTGTTCTTCATTTTCGCTGCTTTGGCCTCCGACTGACTGGCCATTGCGGTCCCCATTTCTAGCGTTTGGAGTGCTGTGCGAACTGGATGACCGCTGGCCATGAAGGACGTCGTTGAGGACATCGTACAGGAAGTGGCTGAGCTGTACGTCGATTTGCTTTGTGCCATGCCCCCCCCTACCTGCTCCCTGCCCTGCGGTGATGCTGACACTGTGGATTTGTGGGGCTACCCGATGGCAGGAGAATCACTGCCGTGAGTTCAGTCACTTGAGGTTTCTGTGGCATCTGTTGACGTGCAGGTTGCTGCCGGGTAGTATGTGGGCCTCGCCAGTTACACCGTGCTCGTCTACGACCATCTCCTTACGCTTGATGATGAAATCAAGTACATATGGAGGAAGAAGAAGGGAAGTCCACGTGCGTAACCTTTCAGTGGCTATCGTTCTGCGGGGGCCTTCGCTAACCACCCATCTTGACAGTCATTTGGCTATTCTTTCTGGTACGTGCAGACTTTACGAGGCATGATTCGCTCAAGATCGCTCATCCCATACGGATATAGAACCGGTACATGACACCGTTAGCCTTCATTGGAAACTTGATTGGTGCGCCACTTCCACCTCTCTCGTACACTCGTGTTCAGCCCATGAACACTACCCCTCTGTTTCGTCAGCGTATTTATCTGGCGGCTTCACCTACGAAAAGTGTGTTTTCTTCTATTCAGGTTCGTTCCCAGTGCTCATATGCACTGATCAGATGCACGCACTACGTGCAGTACGAAGGGGCCACAACCATGATCGGTATCAACATCGCGTCGCTCATGATGCTTCTCCGGATCTACGCCATGTACGAGACGCAGAAGTTCATTGTCGCGTTCGTAGCCATCATCTTCTGTCTCGAGTTTGGTACGAATGCATGGCTCCTGTCGCACGGGATTGGTACGTATGCATGCGCTCGATGTTCTCTGCGTAGTATGGTATCGCTGACGTTCTGGTTGCGCATATCCAGCTGTCCATCATAGCCCACAGGTCAAGGGTACGGCACATCAGGAGGTCATCCACTTCTCGTTACTGACGCGTTCAAATGATACAGCATGTTCGATGATTTTCGACTCAAGCAAACTGTCAGTATCAAGCTTCCTTCTAGTCCATCGCAGTTCCTGATCCGAGGATGGTTGTTGTAGCCCGGGCGTCGCTGCTTCGGCCACCGCTTGGACCGTGCTCGTATACGACACCATCGTACTCCTCCTAACTGTCTGGCGCACGTACAGCTCAATCCGCTTCAAGACTGTGGCTGGTACCATGAGGACTTTGCTCAAGGAGGGGATCGCGTACTACAGGTGCGTGCTCGCCATTGAGCTTACCCTTCCAGCGCCAGCTGCTAATGTATAGCATCAGCGTCATTTTCTCCGTCACTCTCGTTTTGACGTTAATGATCGCATTCGCACCCCCCGGAATCCAGAATCTTTGCGCCCAGTACGTCGACGTTTATTCGTCAAGTCTCCACACCGACTGACCCTGAACGACACTACCTCTTCTCCCGCTAGGATGGAATACCTGTGAGCATAGCCTCTTGACCATCAATCGTCATACCCTCACGGCCATCTTCGCAGCCTAACCGTCACGATGATGTCCCGCATAACATTGCATCTCAAGCGCACCGCGCACTTGCAGGACCTCCGCGACCGCGACACCACCCTCCAGAACGCCAACAACTTGACCACAGCGCGGTGGCAGCCCGGCTCGGGTATGCGCTTCGCGCGGCTCGGGCCGGGCGAGAATACCGCCCTCACCAGCGAAACCCTGCCGCCCTTCAACGTCACTGTCCAGGAGCAGACGGTGACGTACAACGACGTCGGGGAGGAGGTCCGCTTGTCGCACAAGCCGATCGCTGTGCCGCGCGCCAAGATTGGCTCACCGACGAACTCGAAGGTGGACGCGCAGGAGGAGTGGTACGAGTTTTCGCAGCTGGGGTCGAAGGAGGAGAAGCCACTGCCATTGGTGCAGGACGGGCAGATAGATCTCGACAAGTGCTGATGTGCGGACGGGTTCTATGTCTTTCGGGTTGGCTGGGTTCCCTTGGTTTACTGGTCTCTCGGTGTTTATTTATCTCGGGGCTGAAGGGTTGCGGGGCTGTATAGTAGACGCGTTGTACCTATACCTCATCATCACTCTCTCCCACGACGACAGTCATGGCCAATCTCTATTTACCGAAATTCATACTTGTACTACTTCTTCGGTGGATGGTCCCGGCGGATTCGCCGCAACCGCGGATGCGATCCCCTAATGAACCCCGGGAAAACTTGTGGTTTTCGAACCATACCATAACCTATCCCGGCTACTTAACCACCTCCTGGCTCCGGTGCCTGTGATGCACAGGCAGTGCACAGGCGAACCGTCTGGAGTCCAGTGGAGCCTTGCAAAGGCCGCATCAAGGCCGCATCAACCTTTTCGCAGGTCAAAATAGCCGGTCGGGCCGGATGCATCCGGTGGCCCCGATCGGGAAAAGATGACGTCCCTCAGCGGACACGCTATCGCTCTCTAAGCTCGGCCGCAGACTTGCCTCGGTTTCCCTCGTCCCCGCTGGTCCTCTCGAATGAGTTTGTAGGCAATATGCGCGTCGTCGGCACGTTTCACCCATCGTCCTCGGTATCGCGCTCGCTCAAATGCACTCTAACGCCGGACTCGAGCCTAGAATTCCTTGTCGTCGCGAAAACGGACAAGCTCGAGGTGTTCTCGCTGCAGCCGGAGGGCCTCAAAAGAGAATGTGTATTAGACATGTGGGGGAGGATTGTTGGTCTACAAGATGTCCCAGCCAAGGTACGCCGGAACGTTGTGATCGCACATGCATGCTTTAAAGATATGTCCGGGCCTGTAGGAGGAGGGGCGGTCGCTCATCCTTGTCATGACCGACCATCCAGACCCAAAACTCGTCCTTCTTTCGTATGATGTTGTGGATGGCGTTGGGTCCCTCACACCAGCAGGCCACATCGCTCTCGCAGATAGGACGGCTCGTCCAGCGGAGTTCGTGACGGACTTCCGGGTGGATCCGTCGGGCGAGGTCATCGCAGTGAGCTGCTACATGGGCAAGTTTAAGGTCCTCACATGCAAGGATGGAAAACTAGATAACTCGTTCGATGTTTCGTGCGTATGGCCGTCACGTCCTCCTACGAGCAACGTACCGATCTGACCCCTCTGGTTACCCAGGCTTCCCGGGCTTAACTTACTAGCCTTCACCTTCCTCTACACGGCACAGGAGGGCCGTTATACCATTGCGCTCCTTCACCTCAACCACCGCCAGCAAATTCAACTCCTTTGCCGAGACGTTGACCTCAGCGAACTCGAACTCTCTCCTGTGCACTCGAACCTCCTCCTTACGGCGACTTTGTCTGACAAAACATTCCCCTCCCTCGAATCGCCCCTTACGTTAGTCCCTATTCCTGGTTACGCAACCGGCGGAGAAGATGTCGAGGGGGACGATGATGCGCCCGCGCATCGCGGTGGCGTACTCATCCTAGGGGGACGCAAGATTCTGTTCTACGAGCACTCGACACAGGAACAACAGGACACTCGGAAAGAGAAGCAGCGACGGCTGAGTAAGCGCCTCGCGAGCGAGGACGCGACACAGGCTGCGGAGGCGAAGGAGAAGGAAAAGCAGCGCGAGTCAAGGCGGATCAAGCCCCGCGCGACGGTGAAGTGGCCCTGGGCGGCGGTCCAAGCGTGAGTCGGTGACTGTATGCGCGTATGCTGAATGCTGAGTGGGCACACCATGCATTTGTCTGTAGATGGACTGCGGTAGACGAGGACCGTCGACGAGTAGTCTTGGGAGACTCGTACGGTCATCTCGCGATGCTTGCGTTCGACGACGGCAAGATGTGCCTGAACCTGATCCCCCTCGGCGAGGTGCGTCTTTACTGCTGGCGCGACGACCAAGAACTTTTCGCTAAAGCCCCCGCGCAGGCATCGCCGCCGACATGCCTCTCGTACCTCTCTTCGCAAGTGCTCTATCTCGGGTCGCACTACGGAGACTCGCAACTGTTGCGCATACACCCTGCCCCGATCGCAAACGCGACTGTCGATACCCTGCCCATACCACAAGGGGTTTCCTCGGTGTCACCATCGTCGCTCATGGGCTCGGACAAGGGCAAAGGTAAGGCGACTGCGGCAGATTCGGAGAGCGCCTTGGCGCGAGATGGCAGAGTTGTGAACACGAAGGGCACGTTCCTCGAGGTGCTGCAGAATTATGACAACATCGCTCCCATCATGGATGCTGTCCTCGCAGATATTGACGGGAGTGGCCAGGTATGTTTTTTTTTCGACTCTCGCGAGAACATATGCGTACAGTTTAGCTGATACTTGCGTGTTGCATATAGCCGCAACTCATCACTTGTTCCGGCGCACTGACATGCGGTTCGCTACGGGTCATTCGGACCGAGGCAGACTTCCAGGAGCAGGCGAGGTTGGATGGCCTGATTGGCATTACCGACATCTGGCCAGTCAAGACACATTCTGCGGAGCCGTATGTAGAACTTGATTGCTCTGCGTCCACTATTCTCACAGTTTTGTTTTACGGTTCCTTCCAGGATCCACACGCATCTGGTCGTCTCAACCTTGCGCGAGACGTACGTCTTCGCCTTTGAGGGCAAGGACACCATCACGCATCTCGACCCGTCAGTCGCTGGCTTTGCTACCGACGTTCCGACTTTAGCGCTAGGGAACATCCCGCGAAGGCAGATCACTGCTAGCGGAGCATCGTCATACGTTCCCTCGTCGTTGATCATACAGATCACTTCGGGAGGCATCCAGCTTGTCGAGTACGAGTCCGCGTTGCTTGCTTTCACGAAAATGGCTGCAGGATGGTACCCAAAGACGCTGGGCGGGGATTATGCTGAGCGAGAGGTGGTCGCTGCTGCGATGAGCCCAAGTCAGTTTGTTGTCGGCCTGAGCGGGAGTCGAGGCGGTGGAGGTCGTCTCGCGCTCTTGAATCTGGGCCCGAAGGACACCCTGCAGTTGTTGCAGTGAGTGCTGACTCCGCTTCAGGGTATTCGTTACATGTTGACTGATGCGAGGTTTGTGCAGGACGCGCGACTTCCCAGACGAAATTTGCGCCATCTCCTGCCAGCCCTACGACCCGTCCAAGAACTACGCGAGCGCGATCGCCGTCTCTTTCTGGGGCTCGAACAAGGTCGAGGTGCTCGCTCTTGATTCGAAACCTACACTTCAATCCATGTGCGACGTCGTCTTGCCCACGCTTCCGCGCGCGGTGCTGTTGCACAATTTCGGCACAGGAACGCGCCCGCGGGACCCCGAATTCCACCCTCACCTCCTCGTAGGGCTCGCAGACGGTACGCTTGTGATGTATGGGCTGAAAGACGGGACGCTGCATGATCGGAAACAGAGCTCGTTGGGGAACGCGCCAGCAAGCTTGTCTGTATGCACGATTGACGGAAGGACGGTTGTGTTGGCGAGCGGGACGCGCTCCAGTGTTCTGTTCTGGGACCGGCAGCGGGTCCGCCCGTCGCCTGTTTCAGTCAAGGTGGGTTTGACCCTGCTGTACTTCAACAGGTTACGTTAGAGAGTGGCTTACGAGACATCCGCCCATACAGGATATGATCAGAGGTGTCACTTTCAATACTTCTGTGTTCCCATCGTGTCTGGCTATTGCGACGCCCTCGTCGCTGCTGATCGGGAATGTACGTGGTCTGGACAAGACGCAAATACGATCGGTGCGTGTCCATCGAT
>BACB01003194.1:0-177883 GCA_000338015.2 Ganoderma multipileum BCRC 37180
GCGGTCTGTACGACACGATGCTCTGATCGGAAAGGCGAATAATTTTTGTAATCCGAATGGTTGACTGGGGGTGAGTACGTTCGTCTCCGCGTCCGACTATGTGTGCACGGGGCTCTGTTGACAATTTTGTGGATCAGGCAGTCTGTCACGCTTGAGTCTATCTCTGTCGAGGCGTGTGCGAGACATTTGCGGTCCGTGGTTTGGAACCCATGCTTACCTCTCGGGCCTTGATGGATGCTCAGCGCGACCCCAATGGTGAGTCCTTCCAAGTTACGAGCCCTGCGAAGCTCATCGTTTAAATGCTCATTGTCACCACTCCTCGCCATAGGGGTTAACGTCTTATGATGCTCATATTTGCGCGTAGTGTAGGCTCTATAGTGATTTCAATAAACCCGGAACGTGTTCAAATTATCGAAGCGCCGCGCAGGTCAGCTTTCATCAAACCGACCCGGGGTGTATCTCGCCGAGCGGGATGCCGACATACCCAGCCTGGGCGGCGTGGTTCGTATTGTAGTCGTGGGCGGTGAACGATGGCCCATACATCTTAAGGTGAAGGCCCCGTCTGCATTTCCTGCAGAGAAGGCTGGTACGTACGGTTCCTGTGAAGACATCCTGATGCACGCCGACCAATGGACCCTAATCAGTGCCCGAGGTTCATCTCGAGCTTACACAAAACATCCGAGCTCTGGATACACTTCTTCAAGATATAAAGGGTCCAAGAAATTTCCTCGACTTCAGTGCGTAGCTCTCAGTCGCACCGAGTCACCGCATCCTGTGGCTTCTAGCTGACCGTCGGAACACTACCCCAACCACCATCCACGCCGATCAGGATGGTGATGTGTGGTCGGTTGGCTCTGTGCAAACGATCACTTGGGACACCACGACTATCCGGGCCGAAAGCAAGGATGCAACTGGATTCGTGCTCCTTGGGTACCTTGAGGATGGCTCGAGCGACGAACACCTCGACGTCCGTATGTGATCTTTCGCTACCATAATCCAGCTCGACGTTGGCTTATCTAGTCATTGCTGACAGAACACCCACTTGCTCAGAACATCCCGCTCGAGAGCGGTGCGGTGAACGTCACCGTCCCGAATGTTACGGCTCGCGACGATTACATCGTTGTTTGTGCGTTATTCTCCCCTCGAGCACACTTCGCTCCGCTGCTAACGGTGATTTTTGCAGTGTTCGGTGACTCTGGCAACAAGTCGCCGAAGTTTACTATCCACTGAACGCTTGGGGTTCGGTGTTAACATGGTTCCCACGAACTTTGAAGACCTTTATGCCTCTAAAGTGTCCGTGGTATTTACGAGGCCATTCTGAATTCGTGTGTCTCTATCGGAAGTGTAATTAGCTTGATGAGGACCATGCTGAAAATTGACTCAGCGTGTTTGCCTAGAAACTTAAAGCAAGGCCCTTACCTCCTTCACGTCGTTCCGAATCGGTCGCCTCAATCGACGTGTACTAATATAGACACAGTTCGATGGCTGAGCGTATCATGCTTCTCGAAGCAGTCTCACGAACCTCTGTTTCCATATCAAGCCCAATATCGCCCCAAGCTGAGCCGTGCCACCGGCAGCTTCGCTCCCGCAAGACATATAAATACCCACAAAGCGAAGTGGAGGGTTTCTGGCTGAATCGGACCCTTACTTTCGACTCCACTGCTCTCTCGACGCCGGGTGAGGAGCCCAGTATGTCCGAAACCCACAGACCAGGGTGGGCGAAACCCCTCGATCCCTCCTTCTATGCTCCAGATGAGGAAGAGAAAGCGTTCATGAAGGCCACGACGCGGATCCAGGACGACGAAGGACTAAAGACGCATATTATCGCCGTACAGACCAAGGCTTTCGAGGTGCGTGAGCCATTTTCGTATCTCAACCTCTTTTAAACCATCTCTCACGAACCTTCGCAGTTCTACAAGTATCCATGCATCCGCATGTTCGAGTTTATGAGGTGCTGCCCATGTTCTTCAGGCTAATTTCTGATTGATCCTGGATAGAGTTTGGGCGTCGAGCTAACGGAAGTAATCCCAGGCTCAAAATAGCCCGGCTTCCAGCGTATCCCCAGTTTCTTGACTTGGGAAAGCAACGCGATGGTGGAATTTTCCTGGACATGGGATGTTGCTGTATGCATTATCCAAACCCCTTCGAGGCCATCGTCTTCTTATTTCTGATCACTGGCATCAGTTGGCAACGACGTCCGTAAAGCGGTCCTTGACGGATGGCCGATCCAGGGAGCAATAGCTTCCGACCTAAGCAAAGGTAAGCATTGTTTCTCATCGGAACAGTGTTAGATGACCTGCACTTACACACCACTTCCGCAGACCTTTGGAACCTCGGGCACGAGCTTTTCCGCTCCACCCCAGAGTCATTCCCAGTCCCCTTCCTCGAAGGCGACATCCTCAACACCTCCTTCCTATCCCCCGCCCCAATCCTCCCAACATCCACCATCCCGTCTCCTGCAGACGCGGACGCGCTGCCCCTCAACGATGTGACATCCCTCAGCCAGCTACACGGCCGCCTCTCCGCGATCTTCACGGGCGCGTTCTTCCATCTCTTCAAGTTCGACGGCCAGGCACACGTCGCACGCCTCCTCGCGTCCCTCCTCTCGCCGCTCCCCGGCTCGATGCTCTTTGGGGTGCAGGGCGGGCGGGCGGTCAAGGGCGAGTGGCGCCCCGCGGAGGGCACGCGCATGAACTGCCACTCGCCCGAGAGCTGGCGCGAGCTCTGGGAGGGCGTCTTCGCGGAGGCTGGGGCGCGCGTCGAGGTCAAGGCGCGCCTGAGGAAGGAGATCGGGGGCATGAGCTTGTTTGGGACGTACCCCGAGAACACGGAGCACTACCATGTGCTCGAGTGGTCGGTGACGAGGGTGTAAGGTCGTTGAGGAGGGGCGGTTGTGGGGTTTCGGAACGGGATGGAGGTGAGAAGGCGCGTCTGGGGTTGGTTTGTTCCTAGCATATGGCAGATGGTGGCGACGGCGGGATAGATGTACAGGTATTCCTTGAGAGCTTTGTTCGCGTTCTGAGCAACAACAAATTGTGACGGATGAGAACAGTTGGTGGCCCTCCGTGAGCTTGACGGTCAGCCACGGTTGGCGTTCGAGCTTGTAGATAGTTCATCGTCAGCTAATGGCCTTAAGCGACGCGATATACGCACGTCGCCGGGCAACAAAGCACCCACCTTTCCTACGACTATCCTTCCGCGTCTCTGGAGGACCTAGAAGGGATCTGGTCATCGTTTTGCTATGAAATTCGGCTCGACCATCGGTGTGGTGGTTCACAAGCTCAGACCATATCGACATCTGAAACCTAGGACTCAGGAGGGGCCCTGAGATCACCGTACGTGATATATGAGGGATTGAAGTTAGGAGGTCGGAGCGATCTGGTGAGGTGTGCACGTTAGCTCCGACGGGCTCGAGCCATATGCATATACTATGGTATTACACCAGCTCGGCAATCCGGAGAGTATACCAGCATATGTAGCCACGGGTCCCAATCCAACGGATGGGAAGGACTTTCAGTGGTGCTCCAACTTCCGTGAAGATCTGTGGCGCGATGGAAAGAGAGCGGTGCAGTGGAAGCTTGCCCAGCCAAAATGTCTACGGCTATGTTGCAGCGTGCTGCGAAGAATCGATCTGTGGAAGGTCGATGGAAACAGTACGCCAAGCCCTCAGGCTGCCGTTTCACGACCAAACTTTCGACACGTGCCTATGACATCGAGGGCTGCGACTCTGCGTTTACGGAAATGAAAATGAAAGTCAAAACGACACTCGTTCGCCAGTTCGCAGGAGGAGCGTGCGTACGTCGCCCGGTCACCGGGGGAACGCAGTACGTTCAGGAAAATCACAACCTCTGGGGGTTTCGACGGCCAATTGCTGACTATTTATGTGTCGGGCCTGCCACGGTCGACCTTCTTAAAACCAGCTCACTTGAACGGACAACGGAGATGGCTTACTTGCACTGATTGGAGCTCGCGACCACTATCCACGTAAGGAATCAGGACCAAGCGTTCGAACGCATGTTGGGCGTGCCGCTGCCATATCCCCGTGCAACGGCCGTTTCTTCAGCGTTCCGTGTGAATGCCACTAAGATGGCCTGGAGCGCAGATACTCTCGAGTCTTGACACCTATGATACTTACCTCGGAAGCTCATCTTGGAGTCGCATTACCAATCGTCGCTGACCCCGCGCAGCGATCGGCGACGTGCCTTCGAGGTTACCGCCAGGTTCAAGCCAAATGCGTATTCACCGTACGACCAGCAGTAAGCATTAATGACACGTCATCCTGCGCTGTGAGCGACGAGCCCGCGCCCCGTCACTGCTGTGTCGTGTCAGTTCGGCGTAACTTGAACATGATGTAGAACAAGTAGACCTACCAACGTTAGTTACGTGCGCTGTGCGGTGAAACGGCCTGCGCACGCCACACCGCGGGCGTTGACCAGGCCTATTCGGGTGCCTTTCGTCATTTGGGCCGCCTCGGAACTTGGGAGTCTATCGTATGCATAGTTGTGGAGCGTCAGTAACACTGCAAGGCTTGTCGCCGATACTGAATCATCAACACAGAGTACTGAGTACGTGCCTCGCAATGATCGTCTGGAAGCCGCATTGTATGACAAGCTAATGTCGGACGCATGTCGGCGGCCAGGGCCATGTTGGAGCTGCTACTGATTTACCCCTCCTCGGGGACTCCATACCCAAGCTCCTCGTGTGGTTAGGTCCCAGCCTCCGAACAAGACGACGAGCGAGTCGTGTCTGCTACTGCAATTGAAAAGTGTTGTAGGTTCGAAGTCAGGACGGACCAGTGGCCAAACAAACTCGGACTCGGATGATTGACGTACACGCAATTCCGAGGCTAGCGCTTCTATCGTCGGACCGAGCATCGCAGGACAATTCCAGCGCACTCCTCCCGCACTATACCCATACGAGGCTTCGACGGACGTCCTCGCCGCCATGTCCCGCATGGGGCATGGTGTCACAGAAACTCGAGCAGGAAGCCGCAGAGGCCTCTTCACATCCACCATTCTTCCACGATGATCCAGAACAACCCGCCTCGCCTCCTTGCCGTGCCCCGGTGCCCTCGCGCGCTCTCCTGGCATTGCTCAGGCTGTTCGAGGCTCCGGGCTAGCCGATGAAGCGAGTCGCCGGACGATGGGAGGACTGAGGTCACTGGTCAGGGAATCGGATTGGCCCACCTGGTGGCCGTGCACAGCAAACTCGGCGGACCGTCGGTTCATTGGCCCCTTGCCGAGTCTCGGCTGGCCGCTAGAGCCCGGTGTGGTGTGGGGTATATATTGGCCCCGCTCCGCCTCTCCTGCCCTTCTCCTCAGCGAACCGTCTCATTGCTTTCGTTCACCCAAGCTCTGAGCAGTTGTCCCTTGCTGCTGTCTGTCGCATCCTTCGCTCACGCCCACTTGCATACGAACCACTAGAACATCGTCTACGCTTTACGACATATCCGCTATGTTCAAGTCCGTCATGCAGCTCACCGTGTTCTCCTTCGTGCTCTCCCTCTTCGCTTTCGCGTACGCTCTCCCGATCGCCATTCGCGACGTGTTCGTCCCGCCGGTGACGAGCCCCGCTACGGGCGACGAATGGCCGGCCGGTTCCCAGCAGAACGTTACTTGGTGAGTGCCATTGCCCGTCCGCCACCTGTGGTTCAGAGTAGCTAATACACACGCGCATGCAGGGACACCTCCGACGCGCCCGTCAACATCACCAACAAGCAGGGTCAGGTCGTCCTGGCCAAGGGCGGTCTCCTTGACGTCGGTGAGTATGCCTGCAATGGTTTTGTGGGTCGGTAGTGGGCCTTGAGGCTGAGGTGGTTTGGTGCCCTCTAGAAAACCCTCTTGCCTCTGGCTTCGACATCCTCCAGGGCTGGATCACCGTTACCGTCCCCGACGTCGCTCCTGGAGATGACTACACCATAGTCCGTGAGTGTTGCGTCCCTCTCTTGTCTGACATTGGGCAGCAAGCACCTAACCTACTCCTTACAGTGTTTGGGGACTCCGGCAACGACAGCGGGGTGTTCTCCATCGTGTCCTCCGACTAGATGGTCCAAGCATCTTCCTCACCCCGTCACTCCACTTCACGACTTGCACATGCCCCCTTCACGAATGCGTCTCACGCGGCATTACGGTACACTTTCCGATACTTAATCGTCGGACTTCTCTTTGGACCCTGTAGGAACATTCATCTTCACATTCGCACCACCCTATGCGCGGAAACGCGTGTTCGGTGGGTGTATGGACATCCTTCGTTTTCGTTCGTATTGGATTACATACTGGACATTGGACACTAACGACAAGTGGTGTTGAGTCATGTGTAGATAGTAGTGGGGAAGGCAAGATACCATGTATTACTACATCACAAAAGGATGAATGCCATCATCTTCTAGCTCCATTCAATGCTTCATGTTGGACTAGTCCGATCAAAAGGCCGAACGAGCGACGAAGTGGAAGTCGGAAGCCTTCTGTACAGGGAAGTTACAATGAGGAAGCACGACATGCACTCACCTGGAGATGATTGCCGCGCTAGGTGGCGTTGAAATGGCGTGTAACGAAGAATGACGATCTGGGGATAGAAGCACGGTAAGCAGGGAACTCAGACAACAGCAAGAATTAGGTTGATGTCTCAGAGCTATAAAAAGGTCGTCACGCCAGCCTCGAAAATCGAGGCAGGTTGGGCTCATTAAATCATTCGTGTTTGGGGATCATCGACAAGATGGGTCGGGAGCGATCAGGAAGGAGACTCACCCTTGCTCCACGGGATCGGGAGCCGTGTCTCGCCGCGATCGAGCCTCGATGCATGCGCGACAACAGGTTTGTGAAGCCTAGGACCCAGCGCCCGACCATGGCATCGTGGAGAAGGATGTTCGCATGGGACGTAATCGTTGTCGCTTGCATAACCATCTCGACTCGTGAGGTCGGGGAAAGCAGTCTAGAAGATGATAGTCAGCAGGAAGGTCGATAAGAGCGAATGGGCGATAAAAGGTGAGTCTCAGTATGAGGAATTATTGGTCGTCAGTCTCGCCTAAGAGATATCCGACAGCAGTTAGACTTCATTTAAAGATGAAGATAATCATCGACTCGCGCAAACCGTACACGACAGCGACGCCGGAAAAGGTGGACTTACCGTTGAGGTGTCTTGCTGACCATCATGGAGGACATCGGGACAAGATATCGAAGCGTTGGTGCGAATAGGAGTGCCTGACGGCGACGAGGAGTCGAGTTTCCGGCATCTGAGGATAATCGTGACGAAGAGAGAGGAGAGGGAGAAGGAGAAGCGAAACCGGAAAAACTCGAAAGAAATGAGGGCGCCAAAGGAGACGCGGCCCCGTGACTGAAACGCGATACGCGACGGTTTCCACGGTTGAAGCAAAGCCGCGGCTCTGATCCGCATTTCGCGCCGCTGACGCTCGCTGGTTCGACTCTGTCCGACGTCCTTTGCCCGGAGACACCTCAAGACAAGACTCACAATACAAGACACCCTCAAGACCGCCTGCAAGAGGCCCAAGCACCATGTCGATGTCAACACCCTCGGCTAGCAAACTCGCCCGCCCCGTCCCCTTCACTCCCAAGCGCAAACTCTCCCTGGCACCCGATGACCCCAGCCTGAGCGACTCCCGCCTCCCTCGCTCCACAACACCCTCCACGCCCTCTCTCCTCGCCTCGTCTAAAAAGTACAAGGCTCCTCTCTCTACCGAGTCCCGCACCCGCCTCACCAACAAACCCGCCCCGCTATTCCCCCCCACGCCTTCGCGCAGTAAAAGTCGCGATGGCACCCGACCTAGGACACCTGCGTCCCCGCGCAAAGGCACGGACAGTCCGCTGCTTACGCCGCATGTGAGCGAGATGGACGTAAGCAGGGTCGATCCGGAGGAGGCCCTCGTCGACTTTGAGACGGTCACGGAGGTGGGGGACATCTCCGCAGATATGGACGAGGTGGATGCGATGCTCCGGGAGGATTACGGGAAGGAGGACAAGGTGCTGGTTTCCATCAGGTGAGTAATTCTCTAGAAATCTGCCCGCAAGGCTTGGGCGGAGGGTATATGCATCTTACGCCTCCGTACGCAGGATACGACCGTCCGACAACCCCTCAGCATGGGACGTCGCCACCACGGGGCAACCCAAGACCATCAAGCTGCAGCTGCAGCACTGCAAGTCCGCCGCGACGCCCCCGCAGGACTTCCGCTTCGACGAGATCCTGACCGGGTCCGAGAACAAGCCCGTGTACAACGCCGTCGCGCGCAGCCACGTCTGCGCGGCGATGGACGGCTTCAACGCCGTCGTCTTCGCGTACGGGCAGACGGCGTCCGGCAAGACGTTCACGCTCTCGGGCGACGAGGACCAGCCCGGCATCATCCCGCGCGCGATGAAGGACGTGTTCGCGTACATCAAGCGCACGCCCAGCCGCGAGTACCTCCTCAGGTGCTCGTACCTCGAGATATACAACGAGGCGATCCACGATCTGTTGGCGCCGCCGTCGTCCTCGGTCTCGCAGCCGGTGCAGATCCAGGGCACGGGTGCGAACGTCGTGCTGACGCCCCTGCGCGAGGAGGTCGTAACGTGCTTGAAGGGCGTGCATGAGGTTTTGCAGCGTGGAGAGGGGAACCGGAGGACGGCGAGCACGGATTGGAACGAGAGGAGTAGCCGGAGTCATAGTGTCTTCAGGTTGGTGATCGAGAGCAGGGAGAGAGGAAGCGGTGGGGATGAGCCTCCAAGTGGACGGACGACACCCGGCTTCAGGCCACCTACGCCTGGAGGGCCGAGGTTGCAGGCGAGGGGAGGTCGAAGCGTGCAGACGTCTGTCCTGGTAGGGTGCACTTAAAGCACGATTTTGGGAGGCTGCTAACATTCTCTGTAGAGCTTGATTGATCTGGCAGGGTCCGAGAAAGCCACCTCGGACAAGGACAGGACAAGGGAAGGCAAATACATCAACACTAGGTCGGTATATGCATCTTCGTCACCGGGCTCTGGCGACTCACTCGTCTACACGCAGTCTGCTTACTCTCGGCTCGGTTATCTCGACACTTGCGGAGAACTCGGCAAAGAACAAGACAGACCACGTCCCGTTCCGCAACTCGAAGCTGACGCGCATGCTGCAGCCCTCGCTCTCGGGCAACGCACGCATCTCCGTCATCTGCACGATCAACCCCGACAGCTCCGCCGTCGCCGAGTCCACCTCCACACTCCTCTTCGCGCAGCGCATCAAGCGCGTGCAGCTGCACGCGCAGAAGAAGGAGGTCGTCGACACCGACGCGCTCCTCGAGCGCTACCGCAAGGAGATCGAGGAGCTGCGCAAGCGGCTCGCGGAGAAGGAGGCGTCGCACGCGGACGGCGCGCCCGCGCCCAAGCGCAGGCTGAGCGCGAGGGAGCAGCTCGACGAGAGCCTCGCGATGCACAACCTCAATGCGCGCATCAAGCAGCTCACGAAGCTCATCTTGACGAGCCAGACGGTCGACGAGAACAAGGGCGACGAGAGCAGGCCCGCGAGCCCGATGAAGGTCGACTTCGACATGTCTCCGTATCAGGTGCGTATTCTTCGCGCGGTTTGCAACACCTGCTCATGGGCTGAGGCTGACGGATCTGTACTGGGCAGCTCCAACAAGAGCTCCTTGCTGCGCGGCGGGAGCTTGAGACGCAGGCGACGCAGATCCTCTCGCTCGAGGCTGCGCTTGCGACGCGCCCGCAGCTGCCTCCAGACGCGCCCGAGGGCGAGAAGGACAAGCTGCTGAACGAGCAGGCGAAGACGATCCGCGAGCTCGAGATCGTCGTGAAGGGCTACGAGGAGAACCTTGGGGAGCCCCTGCGCGCGGTGCGCGAGGACGTCGAGAGGGAGTGGGCCCAGAAGCTCGAGGCCGAGGTCCGCGTGCGTGAGGAGAAGGAGGCGTGGGCGGACGAGCTCGTCAAGCAACTTGACAGGGAGCGCAAGGTACGCTTTTTCAGATTGCTGTTCGGGATACAACGCATGTTGGGCTGACATACGCCCTATAGATGCGCATTAAGCTCGAGGAGGAACGCCATGCGCTCGCCGCGTTTGTTAAGAAGTTCGACCAGCTCGGTCTCGGGGGCCTCGTCATTCCGCCGTCGAAGCTCAACCCTCCCATGCCTACGCCGGGTGGCGCAGCGGCTCTGTTTGCGCAGCGGCAGAAGACGAAGGTGTCGCAGCTCAAGGAGCACTCGATGGCGCCTCTAGCAGAGGCGGAGTCGCCGGTCCGACTTACAAACGAGCCCGCCCACAAAAGCTTGCTAGAAGAGGAGTGGGACGGGGGCGAAGACATTGACGTTAGCATCGAGCTCGAGAAGTCAAGCCTCAGCATCTCTCCACCGAAGGCTGGTCTCGCTGCTGCCGTCGCTGCAAGAAAGGGCTCACAAAGTCCTATTAGGGAAATCCTAGGTGAGAAGGAAAACCTACCTGTCTAGGATTGTCAGTCGTGGTTGGCTTTACTCTGATTTGTTGCTACGGTATGTGTCCTCCCCTCGTTTTCGTACTTTACATGGAACGGTGCTGACCATTCATGCGCTAGATTTTATTGGTTATGTTGCATCCATTGCGCAGTGCGCCCATGTACACGTCACATACACCCGCATGACTATGTACACGTCTCAATATGACAGCGGACAATTCCTTGCTCTTATCATCTTTGCCTACGTAGCCCGGAACTAGACTGCGGAACGTCAAATCCCCGATGTTTTTTTTCGAACAGGATCACGTCTAGGAGGTGCGCGACCATCTCATGCAACACACCGTTTCTTCTTCTGGCCCCTCGCTCAATCCCAGCTTCACCGTTTTCTTGCCGCCCTCCCCTAACCTGAAGCCCCACTTCTCGTAGAAGCGTACTCCGCGTTCGTTCCTCTCGAAGACCTGCACCCACAAGCCCCGTTCGTTGAACTCTTCCTGGATGACCTCCATCAGCTGGCTCCCATACCCCTTCCGGTCTTCCCCCGTTTTGACGAAGAGGTGGTCGAGCTCATCCTCGTCCTTATTGGGGCCCCCATCAGGCTTCACATTCCCATAGCCCAGGAGCTCGCCCGTGTGCGACTCGAGGACGAACGTCTTGCGGGACTTAGGCGGGAACAGTCGTTGCAGCAGGCGCGCTTGGATGATGTCGAGCGCGTAGTCTGGGCAGTCGGAGAAGGTGATGCCAGGGAGGCTGGTATCGACGGATTGGATGAAGAGGGGCGCGAGCTGCTCAACGTCGGACTCGGTGGCTTCGCGGACGATAGGGGACATCAGGATCATAGGTGAGGCTATTTGTCTATTGGCACGGTTGGCGCTGAAACAGAAAAATTGAGTTCAAGTTGCCTTCAAAAAGTCGAAGAACGGTTCTACAAGACTTACTTTTGCTTGGGGGTATGCGTCGCTGGCGTGCCAAGATGGCGCAGGCCAGCTCAAATTTATAGGCCAAGTGGATGCTTGCGCGTCGATTCGGAACACCTCAGGACACATACTACGTTCGGGTTCTCTCCGAGGACGTCCGCAGTACATGGCTGCGGATGCTGCAGCGTAGTCGGTGAGTAGCCCGAAAAATGTACATGTGGACCTCATTTGCATCGTATCCAGATGATAAGGAGCACACGTTTTGGCTGCGGGCTGGACGCCACTGTCAACCAAGAAGGCAAGTACTATAGTGAAGTGCAAATTCTCAACTGGTCCGGATGCAACTCCCAATTGCGCAAAACCACAAGTTTCCACCCGGACATGCGGGCATTTCTACTCGTACATGGTATGTTCAAGAGAATGGGGTTGCCGTAAGGCATCCATCAAAGCTCTACGTCCACACCTGCGTCGACACCCTCGTACTTCTTGAATGCGTCCATGAACCGTGCCCAACGCCCACCGTTCCACTTCAGAACATCCTTCCACTCGTTGCTATCCTCCCCAAGTACTACCCTGATCCACACCAGGAACCCTGCCACCGTGATATCCGCATAAGAGAGCCTGTCTCCCATGAAGAATAGCTTCTCCTGCCCGTCGGCGCCGAGCCACTGCGTGAAGGTGTCGAGCGCCCGCTCAATGCCCTTCCAGTGCCGCTCGCGCTTCTCGCTGCCCACTGGCGCGAACTCCTCCAATTTCGCGCCGAACTTGGCCTCGCGCGTCGAGCGGAAGTACACGGCACCCTTCGGGCGCAGCTGCGTGTTCGATGCGGGGAGCATGATCTGTAGCAGGTCCGGCACCAGCACGGCGCTGAACACGGCGTTGAACGCGGCGTGCAGCGCGTCCACCTCCCGCGGGATGAGCCTCGGCTTGTCTGGGTACGTCTTGTCGAGGTACCGCGCGATCACTGCGGAGTCGGAGACGGCGGTCTTCGTGTTCGGGTCGTAGATTGCGGGGAGGGTGTACTTGGGCGAGCCATCCGAGCCCTTGTCCGTGGGAGCTGCGCCGATCTTCTTCGAGAGGGGGGCGATGTCGGGATAGTCGACCCAGACGGTGGTATATGGGATGCCCTTGTAATTCAGGGAGTATCTGTCGAGACAAGTTTGTATGGCCCGTTGTGGACTAGGCGCAAGGATGTGGGGAAGCACTCACCTAGTCTTCCAGGTGTTGGGGGACCACGCACGACTGGGGACGGTGGCGGGTATATCGTAGAACACTATGGGCTCCATCGCCTCTGAGATGCTGGCAACGAACGAGGGCTGTGAAGACTGGCACCACGACGTGAGCACACACTCCCATTTATGCACGCGGCTGCTATTGAAATACCGAACTTTACAGTTGCATGCGTCATCTAGTGGGCCTACCATGGGAAGCTGGGACTCCCGCGTGAGGTCAGGACAGCTGCCAGAACGTCTTCGCTGGAGTCACAGTTTGGATCACGTCGCTGACTGAGCAGACTTCGTAATTCGGCTTCTTTATTCAAAAGTGGGCCGAACGTCTGTTCACCGGGAACGCGACGGAGGGCCACGTTACCTCGGAGCTGTCAACTCGCTTCTTATGGATTGGTTTTCAGTGGTAGTTGCTTCGGGCGACACCTCTTCATAGCCGAACCTGCTCACCAACATCGACCGCGCTGTGCTTCTCCAGCGCGGCCAATAGCTTCCCCCAGCGACCTCCATCATCTCCCATTCCTCATCCTCCTCTCCCTGGACCACATCAAGAAGCCCGTAAAGCGCTAGTACGTGAGCCCCCAGCACCTCCCGATCATACCCGGTCATAACTAGTTGGTAGTATCACCTTCGTCTACCGCACATCGAGTAGTAGTACTACTCGTACATGACATGTTCAAAGGACGCATCCGTTCTATCCAAGGGATTGCTGTGAGGCATCCATCAAATCTCTACGTCGACACCTGCATCGACACCCTCGTACTTCTTGAATGCGTCCATGAACCGCGCCCAACGCCCGCTGTTCCACCTTAAGACATCCTTCCACTCCCTGCTATCCTCCCCAAGCACTACCCTGATCCACACCAGGAACCCTGCCACCGTGATATCCGCGTAGGAGAGCTTGTCTCCCATGAAGAATAGCTTCTCCTGCCCGTCGGCGCCGAGCCACTGCGTGAAGGTGTCGAGCGCCCGCTCGATGCCCTTCCAGTGCCGCTCGCGCTTTTCGCTGCCAACAGGCGCGAAGTCCTCCAACTTCGCGCCGAACATGGCTTCGCGTGTCGAGCGGAAGTACGTGGCGCTCTTCGGGCGCAGCTGCATGTGCGTTGCGGGGAGCATGATCTGCAGCAGATCCGGCACCAATAGGGTCCAGGACGCCTCGTTGAACGCGGCGTGCAGCGCGTCCGCCTCCCGCGGGATGAGCCTCGGCATGTCGGGGTAAGCCTTGTCGAGGTACCGCGCGATATTTCCAGAGTCGGAGACGGCGGTCTTCGTGTTCGGGTCGTAGATTGCGGGGAGGGTGTACTTGGGCGAGCCATCCGAGCCCTTGTCCGTGGGAGCTGCGCCGATCTTCTTCGAGAGGGGGGCGATGTCGGGATAGTCGACCCAGACGGTGGTGTATGGGATGCCCTTGTAGTTCAGGCAGTACCTGTCGAGGCAGATTCGTACGATTGGTTCTGTGTTTGGAGCTGGATTTTGGCGAAACACTCACCTAGTCTTCCAGGTATTTGAGGACCATGCACAACCAGGGATAGTATTGGGTATATCATAGAGTACTATGGGCTCCATTGCTTCGAGATGTGGGCAGGGAGTGTGGGCTTTGAAGGCTGGCACAACGACGCGAGCATACCCCTGCAAACCCGCCGATTTATGTACGCGACCGTTACTGAAATACCGAACTTTGCAGCCGCCAGGGTCGTCAGCTATCATCTTATTAAGCCTATAACGAAAGCTGGGACTCCCGTGTGCAGCCGCCAGAACGTCTTTCGTGGAGTCACATTTTGAGCCGCGTCGCTGACGGAGCGGGCTTTGTGACTCGACTTTATTCAAAGGTGGGCCGAAGGTCTGTATGATAGGGGCCACGTTACCTCGGGGCTAGCAACTCGTTTCCAATAGGTCGATTTTCAGTGGTGTAGGGTGGTACATTATTCCGGACCACGCCTCTTCATAGCCGGACCTGCTCACCAACATCAACTGCGCTGTACTTCTCGAGCGCTGCCAACAGCCTGCCCCATCGGCCTCCGTCCCACATGGCCATCTCCTTCCACTCCTCGTTCTCCTCGCCGAGGCACTCCCTGAACCACATAAAGAAGCCCGCGACGACGAGGTCCGCGTAGGTGACGCCCCCTGCGTCTCCCAACACGAAGGTCCTCTCTGAATCGCCCCCGACCTCGTACCACGCCGCGATCTTGCCCGTCGCCGCCTTCAGCTTGGCCCAGACCTCCTTGCGCGTCTCGCTCCCCAACGGGGCAAGCTCCTCCAGCTTCCCGCCCAACCGCGCCTCCCGCGTCCGACGGAAGTACGGCTGGCTCCCTGGGCGGAGGCCGCTGAACGCGGCGGGGATGATGATCGGAGCAAAGCCCGCCGCCACCAGCGCGCCCCAGAACGCGTCCTGGAACGCAGCGATGAACACGTCGAGCCCCGCGGGGATCAGCTTGGGCCCCGCGTTCGGGTACGTCGCGTCGAGGTAGCGCGCGATCTTGGGCGAGTCAGAGACGACCGTCTGCGTGTTCGGGTCGTAGATTGCGGGGAGCGTGTAGAGCGGCTGGCCGTCGCTCTGCGTGCCGGTCGGGCTCGCGCCGATCTTCTTGCAGAGGGCGGCGATGTCAGGGTACTCGACCCAGACGGTTTGGTAGGGGATGCCCTTGATGTTCAACGAAAATCTGAGTGCAGCGGCCACGGTTGGTGAGATTCGCAGAACGGCGGATTCTTATTCTCAGGATCGTCCGTACCTCGTCTTCCACGTGTGAGGCGACCACGCCCCACCCTTCGCATTAGGAATATCGTAAAATACGATGGGCTGAGACATCCTGTGTGGCGATGTAAACGATGTAGAAGCCAGGCGCCTGAAACTGGGGGGGTAGCGACTTTTCTTGGTGTACTGGGAAACTAGAAGGTCAAAGTCGACTTCGAACAGACATAGATCTTTTATACTACTCGGAAGATATCAAGCGACCAGTGTCCAAGTGGCGCAAGCCCAGATAGGCTTACGAATCTTCCGAGTCTTCCACCTATGCTGACTAACATAAGGGCAGGCCGCGGGGGAGCGGGTTGCGAAGGGGAGCACACGCGGATGGCTTCTTCATGGAGAGGGCCTGAGATCGATGTTGATGAAGTTGCATTAGCTCCAAAGGGCGCGCCGCCCGAAAGCGTCACACCCACATAGGAGGCGCTGGCGACGTGGCTTGAACGACCAATGGGATTTGTGGGTGAGGTTGACAACTTGGCGAATAGCCTACGGTTCACCAGTCGGGTGTGAGCCAGGACTGCTCCAACAACTCCAAGTGGGGAAAAACGAATATGAACGTACCAAGCTTTTCATGCATAGAGCTATCCGTTCGGTTAGCAAGCTTGAGCGAGTGAGCACCGATATCGCAGGCAATTGAGACTAGAGTGGGACTCCCAACCACCGGATTGATGCAAGCTCAGTACATGGGCGCAGACATGTCGTGGAGTTGAATAGGATGAAGGGTTCGAACTAGGGAAATACTAATTTTGTTAGGTGGCAATCTTGACATCAAGCCCAAGAGCATGCGAAATCATAGTCCGAACGTGAGCATCCATCCCTACACCGACACTCTCCATGCAAACCGTTACGGCCATTAGAACTTAGTACACGTAGGGGATAATGCGCCAGGGCACGAGCTTCTTGTACTTAATCCAGTCCTTGCCATACCTGCAACGGATTGTTAGCGTGCTTTCGATGGGATTGCATAGCCAATACGCACTTCTTGTGGCATGCCTCATCATCACGCCTCTCGCGGTGAATGAGAAGGATAGCGAAGTAGATGACGTAGAAGTATGTGATGGGCGTGTTGAAGCTAGTCGGGAGGGACCAAGCGAGAGCCATGAGAAGGTCACCCCTACGGACAGCGATTTCAGCAAGTAGTTGGATATAATAGCTCGGAGATGAACGCACATATAGTTCGGGTGACGAGAACGACCCCACCAGCCCGACGTGAGAAGCTTAGTCCCGCGCTCGGTGGTCATGAATTCAAGGTCTATCATAATGGTCAGCTCACGTGATCGTTTTCCCAAACGCAAGTCCACTCACTCTTCGGGTTGCGGCCGTTCCGGAAGTCGTTCTTCTCACCATTGGCAGCACGGAAGATATAGTAGCCAACCAGATTGGCAGCGATGATCAGGGTGGTATAGACCGGACCAAGTTCGATCTGGTTGAAGACCAAGTACCGGGCTTGCAGGGAGTAGACGAAGGGAACCCAAGCGAGGTCGCCGACTGCGAGCATGAAGCCAAATCCATCCGTGATGATGTCCATCGTGGTGAAGATGGCAGGCTGGAACTACGTTGAGAGGGAGACGCGCCACTGAATGACAATGCGGACGTACCTCGTTGTAGAGACCATCAAGCACGTACCAAGACTGGAACGCGAAGACGAGCCACATGGAATCGGTGACCTTGCTTAACCCGCCCCGGCGCACGGCCTGTTCGCAAATCATGCCGATGTCCATGAGCACCCAGAGTATGAGGCCAGGACGGAGCTCGTTGAAGGACTTGATATCGAAAGAACCAATGGACGGGTTCAGCTCACGACCAATGTAGAACTAAACGATAAATGGTCAGAAACATTGGCGTGTGAGGGAAGTATGATGGCGCACATCATAGATGGGGTTGCCACTGTTTCCACCGACTGCGAGAAGGGCGCCTTGACGGAAGGACGCAGCGTAGACAGCGATTCCCTGGACAACCGACATTAAGATGGACGCGGTGATGAGACCAGTCCAATGCTCGTAGATGAAGGTAAAAGGTTGAGGCCCCTCGCGGTAAAGAGTACCGATGACGAGACCGAGGACCAAAAGCATAGTAGAGAACGCTAAACAACATGTATTAGCCACGTACACCGTCGACAGAATAAGAGTAACGCACCATTGATTTTGTACTTCTTTTTCTGCCCATCGCGCATGACCGTGCCCTCAATCCAGTCTCCAGGAAGGACAAACCAGGCGACAACGGTGAACCAGTACCACGTCAAGTACGCAATGACAGCCTTGGTGTCCCAGAGGCCCTTCCAAAACTCAAGGTTCGAGAGTGAGTCGAGGACGACAGCAGTGTCGATCGACGGGGGGCAGCCGCCAGTGTGTTCAGAGCAGGCGAAGTAGAGGATGTAGGTCATAGCCGGGACACCGACGGTGATGGCGAACGCGCCAGGGGGGCCGAAGAACTCATAGTGGGTTGTGCGTGGATTGAGGTCGGACACGGCCTTGGAAGAGGAGGCCATGGTGGGGGTCGTGGAGGAGGAGGTGGAGGTGGAGGAGGAGGTGTGAGAGCGCGTCTGGGGTCAGACGCGTCCACGCGTGTCGGCTGTGGCCTGATCAGGGGTTCTGCAATTTGAATGATTAGTTTTCGCGGACAAGTCCCGGAAAGGGCAAAGCGCGTTACGGCGTCAATGGGATGGCGTGACGGGGTGGGGTCGTCGGGGAGGAGACTGTGATCGTCGTCGTGTGCGACCTGGACACCGACCGGCATGACGGGATGGGCTTTTTCTCTGCACGGCGGGCTGAGGACCTCCACACTCCCCCACACGATGACCTCACCGTCGCGCGCGTCATCCGCTCCAGATTCGTACGTCGATCGCCATCATTCATCCAACATTCATCCACGCATTAATTACTCCCGCCACAGTACGGCAAGAACAAGGGCAAGCAGCGCGAGGCAGCGTCCTCTCCTGCCTCTCCCGCCGCGACCCCCTACACCTCCCCATCTCTCGCCGTCTCTACGGCTTCCTTCACCTCCAAGGCCATAGACACCAAGGCCACAGACAAGCGTTCCGTCGTAGGCTCGATCCGTGGACCAAGACCGAGCACCTCCACTTCCAGGAATTGGCCTAGCTCCTCAAGCACACACTCCAGACGGAACGGAAATGCCAATGACATGAGCAGTCCTCGCACGTCAACGGACATCGTCACGTCAGTGCGCTTTTTGCCACTTTCCGCGCCTCGTGCCTTACCTGCGGACATACTGCAGGGTAACTCTCGCTCAACGACTAAATGAACTCGCAACGGCCAACTCGGAGGGTCTCCTTAGGTGAGTATTGTCTGTTTCCGTCCGCCTAGGACCATTTCGCCCTGAGGTCTCCAAGCTGTACCTCTTCTTCGCTCTTGTTCCCCGCCCCCCGCTCGCTCCATATTTGGCTCTTTCCCCAAGCTCGAGAAGCGTACTTCAACACAAGCCTCTGATATTATCTCAAGCGGATGGGGAAAGGCTTATCCAGAATGCACCAGGCACGGGGGGAGACCTCACGCAGCCATTCGTGGCTCTTTGCATTGCTGCACAATCCGGCTGTACGTGGCAAGGCTGTGGGAAGGGACCTGGTGATGCCGGGGGCTCGGGGACGAGCTGGATGGGGCATTCGTGGTGCCCGATTGGGATATTCGTGCGAAACCTCGCGAAGTTCGCGGACATACACACTGAGCGTTCGGCAACCCCTGAACACAAGGCAAAAACGAATCCTTGGACCACTTCTTGTTATCTTACTTCTTTTCACGCGGTATTCGAAACTCAACGAAACTCTGACTTAGTGACGATGAATACCGCCTTCTTCGTCAAAATCTATTCGAACGACTCGCTAGTGGCTCGGCCATACCCACAGAAGAACCTTTGGTACCCATGTCTCGGCCACCACCCCATACAGCTGACCCACGAAGTGAGCCCGCACTGTTCATCACCGTGGTTTGCATGCTGACATAGCATAGCTTCGACATTTAACGAGCGTCGCTCTTCTAATTTCCATGTACATCCACCTGCATCAGTTCGCGCTCCTTCTGTCGCTTCCATGAAATCATTCACGTCCACCGTCACTGGCCTTCTTCGGCGCGCAACGAGCCGTCGGATCGTTTCATTAACCCCCGATGCTCCTGGAAACGATACCATAAGTGTCTACTCCATTGTTACGTCGCCCACAGAACCCGGCACGCTCCCTCGGACACTATCAAAGCAACCCAGCGAGAGTTCTCTGGGTACAGACGCGGCTTCCACCAGGCTATCCCGGACATTTTCCCGCCGAAAGGTCATCGGCGCCCATACCTTCAGTGCTACAGACCCCGGGCCCTCACGCTCAAGAACCCGCTCCGGCAGCCGCACGGCACCCCCTTCTTCGTACCACGCCTCGCCGTCCGCAGGGATCGAGTCGTCATATACCCACATTAGCATCCACGACATACCCGATGACGACCAGGTTGAGTCCGTGCAGGACATCCGACACCAGATAGAAGTCGTCGAAGCCGAAGGCCGCCGCCTCCTCGACGCCTTCAACGGCCTCGAGCTCTCCACCCTCACGCGCCAGCGCCGCCTAAAACCCCCCGTCATCCCGCCCCTCCCCTCGCACGGCGCGCTCACCGACGGCGGCTGGCCCGCGGGCACGTTGCGTCCGGGCACTCTCAAGGACCTCGACGCAGTCTCGTTCAAGTCGAGTGGGTCTGCGCGCACCGCGCGCTCGCTCAAGCGCACGCCCTCATACGGCGCGAAGAACGGGATGCGCCCCGGGCCCTCCCCGACCTCCCCGCTGTCCTCGCCGCCTGTGCTCACGCACAAGGCGTCGATGTCGTCCGTCTCATCGTCCTCCCGCGCGAGGCATGCGTACCCCCAGACGCCGCTCTCGGGCATGCACCTGCAAGCTGGACTCGCCAGCAGCTCGAGCGTGAACCTCGCGCGTAGTACGGGACACCTCCCGCTCGAGACCGTGGAGGAGACTGAGGCCGGGAGTCGGCGTGAGCGCGCGCACCCGAGGCTCGCTACGAGTAGGAGCGGGAGTATGCGCCGGAGCTCGCGCTGGGCGGGGCCGGGGACGGAGGCGGCGGTGAGCCCGGTCTCGCCGTCGTCGCGCTCCGAGGTCGGCTCGACCGGCTCGGGTGCGGGGAGCAAGCGGGTGGCGTCGGTGGCTGCAGTGATCGACGACGAGGAGCTGCAGAGCATGGAGCATGAGCTTGCGGACATCCGGAGACGGAGGGCGGAGGTGACGGGGCGGTACGAGGCGCGGCTGGAGTACCTCCGTGCACGGTTGAAGGGTGCTGAGCTCCGGGAGAAGATCTTGCGGAAGTGACCCCAAGAGGAGAAAGACGGGGGAAACAAATGCCAGCGTGTGCTGCTGGTGCTGCTGTCGCGCGTTCTTGCATATATGCACATACATTGGAGTACTGCTCGCTCATCGCACTCTCGGCATTGGGCACGGTGAAGGGTGCTGCTGTCCGCTCGTTTCACCGACCACTCACTACCTGAAAAGCTTTACGATTTCGTTCACGTCAACATACATACCAATACCGACATCCGTACACTTGGACTAATGGGCTGTAAACTATCTACGTCGCGTACATACTTTAGTACCTAGTCTAATCTGGAATTTGAGGACCGTGTTGCGTACGGCGACCTCACGCGAATCCTCGGTTGCGTCTGTTGATTTCGTGTATACTGGCTCTCATCCTGGCTCGGTTAAGAACAGAAGTTGGCTGTGTATATGCAGCGTACTAGTCGACGTGTCTGTTCGCATGCTGGCACTTCTACTGACTAAGTTCCATGACCCGGTATCGCAAACACAATTCCGTTATTGACTCGACCGTGCCAACCACATGGACGGTATTCGTACATACAGCAACATCTACATCTTGCCGGTAGTAGTACGTGAAAGCATGTCTCCCTCACCTCAACCCGAGATCCAAACCCTAGTCACCGACCACTGCAAATTGGGGCGGTCGACCGTATTCTCAGGGTACGTCCCGAAATGGTGGAGGCCCCCGTCACGCGGCGTCAGTCTCGCGTCCACCTTGACCTGCGCCCCAACCTCTGCGAAAATGCCCTCCCACAACGCCTCCCAGCTCTCCGGGGAATGGCAGTTCATCCTGGTGCCCTCCGCGGGCGCCCATATCCCCTTGGTCGCCATCCCGCCGTGCCAACCGAAGATCATCGAGCCGGGGAGCGGCGAGAGGAGCCCAGCGAGGAGGCGCGCGACGCGCTCCTGACCGTCGAAGTCGAAGAGGTGGAAGAAGGCGCCGACGTAAATGGCGGAGAGCCTGCCGTGCAGCTGGTTGAAGGACGTCACGTCGCTGAGAGGGACACCGGTGGAAGGAAGAGCAGTGGCGGAGGTGGGAAAGGGCGCGACAGTAAGGTTCGCGGGGTCGAGGATGTCGCCCTGCAGAAAAGGGACGGGAAAGGTGTCGGGACTGGTGCGGTACATTTCGTGGCCGAGGTCCCAGAGGTCTGTGATGACGTTGTATAGATGATGGTTAAAGATAGGTCGAAGACCTGGCCGGACAAACTAGCTCACCTTTGCTCAGGTCTGCTGCGATAGCTCCCGTAATCGGCCATCCATCCAGGACTGCCTTGCGGAGCTCAGTCCCAACTGGAGCGCGACAACGACATCAGCCTAGTCGAGGAATGTTGGTGGAAATGTACGCACAGCAGCAGCCCATGTCGAGAAGTATCGCCCCTTCTCGCTGCTTTCCCAGCTCAAGGAGCTGATTGTACGCCGGTAAGCGGGCCATTTTGAGCCTATTCGAGAATCCCTGTCAGCCGGATACGGGACGTCCACACCATGTACAAGGACAATACCTCATAAAACCGAAAATACGAATGCATGGGTACTGGTAAAGCTACAGAGCCTCATCAGAGGTCGGACATTGAGGGGGACAAGGGATAGGCATACCTTGAATGCCTTGGTCTGCACGGCGACAACATGAGCCTTGAGCTCCTCGTCGTCCTGTATTCCGGTGGTCGCCTTCATGAACGCTTTCTCTTCCTCATCTAGGACATATAAGGAGGAATCGAGAGGCTTCACCCAGCCAGGTCGGTGTGTTTCGGACATCCTCGGATCCTTGGAGGGTTCGTCTAGAGTAGCGGTGGGGCGCAATGGCGAGGTGTGGTCTAGTATGTCGATATTTATACGTGGGCCGGCACGAATGTGAGTACAGGTGCCGTCACTCGGCTTGCCACGGGTCAATGGTTCGTGGGATGGCTTTAAGGTGGCACCGTCCCCGCCCAAATACCATTATCGAGTGAGTGCATCCGTATATGCCATATAAAGCGGGTGGCCAGATCTGAGT
Organism: Ganoderma multipileum BCRC 37180; assembly: GCA_000338015.2. Classification (NCBI taxonomy): domain Eukaryota; kingdom Fungi; phylum Basidiomycota; class Agaricomycetes; order Polyporales; family Polyporaceae; genus Ganoderma; species Ganoderma multipileum. The sequence continues at coordinate 22,587 of BACB01003194.1, forward strand.
CGTGGACGGTATAGTATGGAAATCGACTGGGTATCACGGAGCGATACTCCTCCTTACATGACAACGCAGCATGAATTTTGCTGGAGAGAGGGGGTTACTTGGTCATCGCGGGGGTTGCCAAGGACAGCAGAGAGCGTGCCCACCTTCTTCGCTGTCTTGTAGAACATCTTGCTCTGCATCGACAATTCGTTTGAGCGGTCTACTAAATCGTTTATCTTCTCTCCTCGCTGAAGAGCTGATTCGATTGTCTTGTGCTACGGGCCCCAATTAGAAGCTCGTCGCCTCGCAACGTGCGGTAGACGGGGATGAACAAAACATACCAGAATGATCTTAGTCTCGTCGAGCTCCTGTTGCACTTTCATGATCGCATCCGCCTGTCTCGGATCCTGGTACTTCTGCAGGTAGGTGTTGATCTCGGGGAAGGAGATGGCAGCAGGGGTGTTGAAGGACGCCTGTGGGACCTTCGCGATGAAATCGTCGAGGAGCTTTGTGAGGAGAGAGAATGCAGGTCGGACGGGGTACTCCTGATCCGCGATTATGACAGCTACACGCAACACCAACGTTGGCATTACGGCTGGAAGCTGGGGAAGGACGAGGAGGACAGACCTGCAAGTTGTTCTGCACCACCGCGATTGTAGATGTGGGCGGTGTACACATTCTCTTGGATGCTTTGCCGCTGGCCTTGTGGGGTACGCTCTGCGACGGTTTTTGTAAAGAAGGACATAAACTCCCCCACCGAGCCTCGCTGATAGAAGGAGAAGGAAGAGAGTTCGGAGGCGCTGCTTAGGACTATCGCAGACTTGCTTGGGGCCGCAAGGACGACAGCGAGCGAATAGACCTTCATGATTGAGTTTGTGGGTGTTCCGCGTCGACAGAACCTCTGTGAGGATGAAACTGATCGAGGACTGGAGGAAAAGCAGGAGAAACAAGAGGTGATGAACGTCGTACGGTCGTAGGCAACTTGGCAACTTGAATGCAACCAGCTTGTAGCGCCCGCCACCTTGATCATCGGCCCGGCGGAAGGGAAGGGGTGATGATTTTGCGCTGGACTTGCCTCTCCTCAACCGTCGGGCTACCTTTGTCTCCATCTGTACTTGACCTATACGCGGCAGGAAATGAGTCTATCATCTTTTCTACTTCCTGGAACTAGCAAAGGCAAGGCAAAGGCGATTGACACGGGCCTCGACGATCTCTTCCGTTCCACAGCTTCCGTGAGCCTAGAGTTCTTTCTAACTTGTATGTTTCTCATTGAACCGTATATTCAGACCCTATCTGTTCGTCCAACTGCCAGTGTAGTCCCTTCTGGGATTGCTGTTTCTCCATCATCAGATAAGAAGCGCAAGGCAACCGCGGACGCGCCAAATGGGAAGACGAAGCGATCGAAGGTTGAGACTGCAGGTGGGTGTTCGCGTTTAGCATCTATCTATGGTAGAAGTAATCATGGTTTGTACAGCCGCTCCATCTTCATCTAAAACATCCATTAAGGCTGCTACGAAGGCTTCCCACGTCGTAGCCCCGAGCGAAAGTGAGGCAGAGGAGGATGCAGACGAAGCTGAAGAAGGCGATGAGGACAAAGGGACATCGGACGATGAAGAGGCAGAAGAAGTCTCCAGCGGATCTGACGATGAAGGAGACCCATCCAAACTCGTGCATGAGTCACTGCAGAAGGGCGCACGACCGAAAGGGCAGTCACGACACGGTAAACCAAAGTTCGTTCCCTCAGAGGAGACACGAGAGCAGCGCGACGCTCGCACAATATTCGTCGGAAACGTTGCAGTGGAAGTCGCCAAGTCCAGGGTGCGTCCCCTTCCTTTACCTCATTCTCGCGTATACGGCCAACCAGAACTTCTGTGTATATGCAGCCCGTTCAAAAGCAATTTAAACACCACATCCTCTCCTTCGTTCCCTCCGCTAAAATCGAATCGGTTCGCTATCGTTCCGTCGCATTCAAGAAGCCCACCGCCGAGCTCCCCGACGACAACAACCGCAAAACCTCTCACTCCACCAACAAACCCAGCAAGGCACGCGAGCACGACCGCGACCGCGCGGCGGCCTGGCGAGCCAACGACGAGAAAGATGACGACGAGACGTCCGCGGCTCCGCAAAAGCAGTATCTGACCCCAAAAGAGAAGAAGCGGCTCGCGTTCATCAAGCACGAGATCCACGAGCACGTCGACGCGGTGAACGCGTACGTCGTCTTCGCGCACCCGCCGTCCGCGGAAGCGCTCACGAAGCGGCCGGCCAACCTGCCTCCGCCCGCCCAGGTGGCGGACCCGTACGAGGCGGCGAGTGAGTGCGCAGAGAAAGGCGACGGGAGTGTTTTCCTGGGGCGGACGTTGAGGGTGGACGTCGTGAAGAAGGGCGCACGGCCAACGGAGGGCGAGGACCAGGTTGGGAGGACCGCGGAGAAGGCGATGGCTGGAGACCCGAAGGCGACGCTGTTCGTGGGGAACTTGGAGTTCACCAGCAAGGAAGAGGACCTGAGGGCGTTCTTCGAAAGCGTAGTCACGGAGGAGAGGGGGAAGCCTGGCGAGAAGGCGAAGACGGATGGTGACGATGAGGCGAGCGAGTCAGAAGATGACGACGACGACGACGACAGCGAGGACAAGCCTCGGGCATGGGTGAAGCGCGTGCGCGTCATTCGCGACAAGGACACGCAACTCGGGAAGGGCTTCGCGTATGTCCAGTTTGTGGTAAGCTCACCCCTTTCATGGCGGCACGCAAGGGTTTAACCGCATATACGCGCTCCGCAGGACCGCGAATGCGTGGACGAGATCCTCGCGCTCGAGCAGTACAAGCTCAAGTTCGCGAAACGCAAACTCCGCGTCCAGCGTTGCAAGACCCTACCTGGCGGTCCCAAGCTACAGGCAGCCAAAGGCCCACGAGCCTCGTTGTCGTCCACTGCTGGTCCACGCGGCAAGTCCTCTCGCCCAAGTACTTCGCCTTCGCGACCAGAGCGCGCCCCGCGTCTTGTGCCCACGCGTACACCGAAAGGTAACCCTGAGCTCGGCGCAAAGCTCGCGCATCTGCCCAAGGAGGAGCGCAAGAAGGCGAAGGCTGCCGACGCGGATCGCGTCGCGCGTCGCCTGGCAAAGAAGCGCGCCAAGGCACTCGCGGAGAAGGGCGTGAAGTCGAAGGGAGACAGAGAAAGAGTGCGGAAGAAGGCAAGCGAGCGAAAAGACGGTGGATATGGTGCGCAGGGGAAGGACAAGGCGAGGAAGAGGGTGAGGAGCGGAAACGCGTTGATGAAGATGAATACAAAGAAGTAGAGAACGATAGGTACCTACAACCATCGTTGTTCAGTCCCTCTTCGGGATGTCGCTTCGTATGACATGACATCTGCATCGGTGGGACATGATCCATTACGTGCGCTAGTGATACAACAAGTGAGGTATACAAAACGAGATGTACGGTAAGAGGTGCGACCGTGCGATAGATAGCAAATCGACAGAAGAACGACCCGACGACAAGTCTCAAGTATGCGGTTACTTTTTCTTTGACTTTTTGCTGCTTCCCGCTGCCGTCTTCTTGTCCTCCTTATCGTCCGCCTAGAAAAAGCATGACAATCAGTCACTGTCTGTCCCTGATCTTTCGAACTCCTACGCACCTTCCGTTTCGTGCCCTTGCCCTTGCTCTTTTCCGCGGGCTTTTCCTTCTCTTTCTTCGGGGAGGTCTTGGGTTTGGCACTGAAGAAGCCATCGAGACGACCTTGCTGCTTCACATTGAGGAATTTCGTCAGTTTCGCGGCCCCGTTCCTTACGCGCTCCTCGCTATCGACACGATGATCAGCGGGGGAGATGAGAGCAACACGCGCGAGCAACGTACTTGAAGCCCTTTTCCTTGACGAGAAACTCGACGAGACCTTCGATATCGGGGTTCTTCCACTCAAGCTCGAGCTGGTCCGCAGGGGTGACGTCCGGCTTCTGGAACACCTCCTTCGCCGCCTCCCAAGGCCACTCCTCCGGAACGTGGATACCACCCTTCTTCTTCTTGCCCTCTTCTGCCGCTTCTTCCTTCTCCGCCATCCTGAACCAAAAGGTGTCAGTTAGGTCGTACATGACGAGATCAAATCCTAGACTCACTTCTCCCTCAAGTGCTTCACCACCTTTCCCAGTGTCCCGTATTCCCTAATGAGCTTCAGCGCGCTCTTCGGGCCGACACCCTTGATCGGCTCCAAGTAGTCGCATCCCAGGAGGATGCACAGGTCGATGAACTGCGACATGTTCATTTCGAGGCCTTCTAGTGCCTTTTCGAGGTTGATCTCGGAGATGGGAGTCTTGCGCGCCTCGGAGAAGGTGAGGTGGCGATAGAGGATGGGTGCGCTGAAGGTGAGCGTGTCCATGTCCTCCGAGCCTGCTGCGTAGACTTTGCCGCCGCGCGCGAGCTCGGCGCACTGTGCTTCGGCTTCGGAAGGCGCCTGAAGGAGAAAGAAAATTGTGAGATGGGGGTGAGGGAAGCCTGGGGAACTGGGGAAGGGAGACGTACGACGACGAAGGGGATGCCCATAAGGCCGAGGAGCTTCCTGCACTCTTCGTTGTGCTCACGCGTTACTTTGACTGTGCGCCGGGAGAAGCGGTCCATATCTTCCGCGGTACCTGCAACGAATATTGAATATTCGGTGTGAATGCGATAGGGGGTGGGTAAGCGTACCAGTCTCCTTGGCCTCTTCCCCCTCCTCCTTAGCCTCCTCTCTCCTCTCAAAGCGCTTGGAAAGCTGTACAAAGCTTAGAAGGAGCGGATATTGCTATGCAGAATTTTCCCTCACCACACCAGCCTTCAATTCGGGGGGCTTTCCGTCGAACACATATGCAGGCTTTATGCCATTCTCAACCATGCGTATCGTGCGGTAGAAGAAACCCATAAGGTGACTTCGGCTCGATGTCAACCCAACTACCTTCAAGACATGTAAACGGATACATACCTTGTAGTCTCTCCCGCTTCATTCGTCAACAATTCTCCGTCCTTTTGACGGACAGCAATGAGGAACTGGTATATCGACATGGACGCGTCGATGGCGACTTTGCGTCCGAACAGAGTTTTTATTTCATGTTCCTGTGCACATCCAACTTAAACACGCTGGGCTTCCGCGAAGAGGGCAATTGTGGTTTACCTGGATAGACTTGGGTGCGTGTTCGACCAAGAGCGCGGTCAGACCCTTGATACCCATGGTGGCCTAGGAGTTTGTCGTGGAATACCCCGAATTTAAGTAAGTAGGAAGGAGGGCCAGAGGGAGTTTAGACCTGTAGCTATGAGGATGGGCAGCGGGAAAAAGCAAAAAGCAATGGAGGAGGAGGACGGTGGGACTGGTGAGCGGAGGAAGCGCGCCCACCGTCAGACGCGTCGCTTGGACTGGCTTGGTGTGACGTAACGCGAGAGTTACAGATCATGCAGTGACGCCCGAATGAAGGTCTCAGACGCCCATGATCTGGTTTTCTACTACTTGTTCTACCACTTTCAGGGTACAGGCCCCTGCATCCACTCCAATATATAAACAACCAAGATATATGCGCCTAGACTCAGACCAATTCTCTAGCCCCCTCTCTTCCGACAACGAATCATCTTGTAGCAGCGATGAACGGCCGAGGAAACGACGGCGGACTTCCAGTGCGTCCAGCACCTATGCTCCCCAAGCCCCAGTCTGACAAATGTGCACTCAGACTATTCGCCTACTTTTCAGCAAATAGCTCTCGAGGAGATCGACCTCGAGATAGCTATACGGCAGCGCATAGCCGATACAATCCAGTCTCGTGTGACTTGGGCCCTGCTCTTGCAGGAGTCGGTGCAAAGAGCTCTCGGACAAGGTGCGTCGCATATTGCCAACTTTAACGAGCCGCTCTAAACTCTCGAAAGGTTCTGAAAACCTCCATGCCGCATCCGTGGATGCGCTCAATGCTATTGAAGCTCCTTGTGATCTCATCTTCAACCGCGAGAGCCCACTCATACCCGTCCCCAGACCCTGTCCCGCAAACGATGATCCTCGTCCAACCTCTGCCACCCCTGACCTACCTCAAATACTCCGAAACGGCTCCCGTACATCACGCCCTCGCAATGTTGCCCGCATACCTCTGGCTCCCCCCAAACGCCTTCTCTTCCTCCGCAACGCAGCTACTACCCCACCAGAAATCGTTAAACTCGCTTGCTCCCGATGTTCTCGAACCGATTTCTCAAATTTGCAAGGCTTATTAAACCATTGTCGATTACGACATCAGCTCGAGTATGGAAGCCACGACGACTGCATACAGAGTTGTGCTGTCCTCGTGCCGGAGGAAGAGCGGGAGTGGGTTGTCCAGAACGGGGTAGAAGTCGCTGGCATCCCCCTCCCCAGCCTTCGCAGGCTGTTCGAGATTGCTGTGGGCGCGGGAGATCGTGTCGGCCTTCCTCCTCTGCTCAGCAAGTCGTCCACACCTGCAACGGTCGCTCCAAAGACGGAGATTGAAGATGAGCTCAGCACACCAATCCCCCCTACCGCCGATACGCGTACGGATTCTTCAGGATCATTAGCCTCGCAACCCACTGCCCATGTCACGAAAACTCTGGGATACCACGTCGACACTCCTGCTCTCGCACAATTCCTTGGACGCGCCCCGAAGAAACGACGCATCAATATGCATGCGAACGAGGACGACGTGGTTGATATCGGGGACCCTTCAGCTGGGTCGAGATTACAGCGTAGGAGCATGTGGCGCCGAACCCATCCTCACAGAAATGCAGCCCGCAAAGAGTTGGATGAGGTAGTTCCTCTGTCCGAGTTGCCAACGAACGGCGTAGTGGAGAGTACAATGGATGAATCTAGAGTCCGGGACGGCCGAGCTGAGGATGACTCCCTCAAGGAGAAATCCCAAGGTCTCCAGACGCTTGCGGGGACGAGGTTTCACATTGCTGCCCGTATCCAAGTATCGGACTTCAGTCTTTACATCCCCCCCGGTTAGTCCAACTCCCTTCTTCTCTACCTGTGATAGCCGCTCTGACCGAGACGCTTCCGTCTGTAGATCGTCGCTCGCCGAAATATCCCGAGCACTCCTATCGTTGGCGAATTGCTGTCACGTCCCCATCATACGTATGTCGTCCTATCCGCATGGTGCTCCCCGCACGTACGTTGTCCCTGACATATGCCGTCTTCTGATTCAGTCGCTCCCGATCTCGTCGGTCCTTAGCCAACTCACGGTCAGTTCGGCGACAGATCCATCCCCGTCAACGCTTTCGGAACCAATCACGCTGTCTGAGCCTCCATTCGTCATCACGAGTACTACCGACCAACCTTTCCTCGCTCGCTTGGCGTTTACCTGGGCAGGTACTATGAATGCTGAAACGGAGATAGAACATTGGGTAGAGGTATGTAGAAGTTTGCTGAACTTACGAGCTGCTGATTCGGATAGAAATTAACGAGCGCCTTTGTGTACAGCTCGATCCAATGCAGCATACAACCGCACAGCTTGGGGAAGAGCAACTGTTCGACGTCGAACTCGATCGACGCACAGAACTAATGCCGGTGCGCGATGACGTCCGAGCGGTTTCATGGGACGATCTGCAGTCTACAGAACATGAATCCGAAAAGCCCGAAGTCAAGCAGGAGCAGGAGCGAGAACGAGAAGAAGAGCCAGGTAAATGATCTTGGCATCTGCATCTGCAGTTTGGTGGGATGTCTGATTATGTTTATTTGGTAGAATGGGTTGGAAAAATGAAATCCCTACTGCCGCGATTCCCCATGACAATGCGAGGTGCGTCCTATGGAATGTTCTGTAGCCACACCCACAATTAATAGCGCTCGGATCACCTTCGTCCTAGACACGAAAGGCCGAGTCTTCTCCGACATTGACAAGGTACCATACACGCTCGTGCCCACCCCGGCTCAGTTCCGCAATCTCCATTATGGCCGGCGCAAGGCGATCGAGGTCAGTGGCTCGTTAGATTGCCGCTATCGTGTTGCTGGTTCCTGTCGTGGCTTAGTGCTTCGTAACTGATGCAATGGCTTCTTTGGTTAGATGGCACGCGCAAGGACGCTGCGCGAGGCATATGCCCAATTCGTCTCGCTACCGTTCCAAGATCCAACACATCAATCACCGCAAGAAGCATCCGCACGAGACCACCAAGACACAACCGCACACCCCACCCACACCGACGCCGCTGCTCTCACTCAGTTATCGACCGCTGAGGTGTTTCACTGGCTCGAGGATGAGGGCCTCTTTCTCCGCAACAAGGCAGTTATCTCCCAAGTTGAAGTACGGAAGCGAAGTCAGGCATCAAGAACGACGCGGGCGGGAACGAGCGGGCCGCTCCAGTACTGTCGCACATGCGGACTGGAACGCACATGGCACCCGACAGTTCTCGAGGAAGGTCCTGTGGTCTGCAACACTCCAGGCACGACGACTGAGACTACACCGAGCACAAGAACGCCTGCGCGACAGCACAAGGACGTAAACCTTGCGTCGCTGGTGTGCACGACGTTCCAAGAACGGGAGGCGACGAGATCGCCTGTGGTCGACGTTGATATGCTTCTTGGTCGCAACGATCGAACGACTGCGTCTGTATCTTCGCCCGGCGCTGGGAATGCCGGTTCTGTCGCTGTTGCTCCACGTCAGCCAGGCCCAGGTAGATTGGTTTTGCGAGAGGATCGGGAGGGGATGCCGTACTCCCTGCACCCTGCGATCCTCGCGCGAGACGCTCTTCATGAAGCAGAAGAAGACGATGGAGAAGATCTTTCAGCCTCCCGCCCATTCGCACATCTGTTCCCAGGATCACCTTCGTTCAGCGTGAACGAACTGAACGCAGCCCTTGTCCAGGTGGCTGATCCAAGGCTTCTAGCCGCGATCCGCCACATGATTGGCCTTCCGTCCCCGCGAGTTAACCCATTTCAGGCTTGGATTGTGCCCGTCTCTCCATCGTCGTTTCACGACGACGTCGCGATTGTCAATGACGTTGAAACATCTTATGGAGGTCCTCACACCACCCTCAACCATGCGGGACCGTCGTCGCCGTCTTCCTCTCAGCTTCGCCAGCCGTTACCAAGGCGCTCTTCATTAACCATCATGAAATCAGTTTCTGTTCGGCGCCTCGGGGCGACCGCTCCGCGCCCCCCCTTCATCCCACCGCCTCTCGTGCCTGGCTTTGACGATCATCCACGCGACGCCGTCAACGCACTCCTCGCGCCCTCTGCGCTGCTTGCGGTAGCGGTGCGCTCCTTTGTCCGTCGCATCGTCGACCGTGGCGTCGAGGCATTGCATCACGATGAGGCTGCGCTTCGCGACGCGCGACAGAAGCATCTCCAGCCACACGGCCGTGGACGCCGCAATATCGACACCACGGAGGGCGTGCGGCGCCTGCTCACACCCGCACACGTCCTCCGCGGCCTCGTCCGGCATGCGGGGGCGGGGCTCGCCGACAGCGCGGCGTTTCTTGTCTGCGCGACGTTGGGCGAGAGTTCAAGACGCGGGGACTCGACTGCGTCGGGCTCGGCGGATCCAGTGGGCAGAAGTGATGTGGACGAAGATGGCTCACGGCTTGCCACGGGCACCGATGCAAGATAAGGGGATTGAACTTTCAGGAAACTCGAGTTCATTTTGAATGTAATCGTCAATGGCCAACGCGCGGCGGGTGGCGCAGGCGGAGGGTATGAGGACCAGACGAGCGGAGGCGACGATGCGCTGAGCTTACGAACCAGATTTCGTCTGCCATCGCGGAGAATTTGCTGGACCGGGAGATCGCGCTGCCGGAGAAAGCTCTTCTTCTAGAAGGGGCGCTCCGCCCATATGCAAGGGCGCATTACAGAACTTTGGAAGATGGGAAAGAGTCAAGCCGCAAATGCTGTTGGGCTATCTTTGCGCCTGGAATATGGCGAGGTCTCCGTGATCACGGAACCGCAAGCCGTCGCAGAGCAGTCTCGAAGCTGGTGCTAGACGGATTTAGGTCGCGTAAGTGTGTCTCCTTGTCGTACCTGTAGCGTGCTAAGCTAGTACACATCTAGGACGAAAGTTGACAGAGATTTACAGGATGTTTGACATGCAAGCATGGCCATGTGTGGGGTTGAACAGGTGCATGCGGGGCCAGGCCTGAGGCCAGGGGAAGAGAAATCAGGCGTGCATCGCTTCGCTCCCAAGCTTTGATCAGGCGCGCGCATCTCTTATCTGGCTGCATATAATGGAGCGAGACGGTGCCGAAAGGGGAAAGATCGGTCGGATGAGCAATCTCCCGTTGGACATCCTCTCCGTCCGCGCTCGCTGTAGGCATGCACCCACAAGGTCCGTCGTCGCAGCACCGCCTGATGAATCGCAAGCGTTGTTGGGCCTGGACGGTCGGCCTTGATGGGAAACGGCCCCGATGTTGCGAGACTGCCCAAACTTTGGAAACAAATTGCAGCGCCGACGAGCATGTGCAACCCAGACTTTCTTCCCCCGCGGAGCATCTTCCGGAGCCTTGGAGACTGCTTCTTGGCCGCCAACTTGTTACCAATCCTCACACTCGTTTATATCCCCACTCTCGCCCTTCCTGCGGCCCTTTTCCCTCCCTCCTTGTCACCGTTACCGCTCGTCTGCCACTCCCTGGCTTCCTTCCCTTCCGCCTCTCGCCTCGGCCACTAGGGTTCAGGAAACGCGTCCATCGTCCATCGGTCTCACGCGCGTAAGATGGCTCTCGACATCAACAAGAACACCACGTTTGGAGCGGCCTTCGCTGGGTTTGCAGCATCTTGCCTGTACGTTCCCCGTATCCGTTCGCACGACTCCGTTCCGCTTTCCCGTTCCGTCCATTAATCCTACGAATCACCCGTCCTTGCCTCCCTATCGTTGATCACATTTGACATACATTCTACCATGACCGGAGGGTGCTTACTTCCTATTTGGCATTCAAACAGGTGCCTGGGCATCCAATCCATGCAGACGTACACGTACTTCAAGCGGTATCCCCTAGACAAGGGTCTCTACAAAGCTCTGGTACGTTGGGTCATTGTGTTCCGTATGAGCCCAATTTCTGATTGAATTTGACAGGTTGCCGGCCTTCTGTGCGTATAATATTCAGCCCGTGCGCAATTCGAGACTGACATTTTCCACGACAATGACGCTCCTCGACAGGACGATCGAGTTCGCAGACCAAGCGCTCATCGCTCATGCCGTATACACGTACCTCGTCAGGTATTTCTCATTTTCGTGTATCCGAGGGTCGACTAGACATTAAAGGGCGTGTTCGTAGCAACTGGGGCGACGTGCGAATCTTGATCAAACCCCCATTGTGGTCGCTGATTGTAAGTGTGGTGAAATGTGTTCTTCGACATACTTGACGCTCACGATGACTTCAGTTGCAAATAACGCTCGGGGTGAGTGATGAATGGCAAAAACGTTGGGTAGCAGTACGTTGACATAGGTGGTTGCCTTGCAGGTGGCGACGGGGACGATCGTCAAGTTGTATGTCTTTCTCATACTTACATGACTGCCTTCATGATGATTAATACACTACTCGTGCAGGAGTTTCGCCACGCGAGTATGGCGATGTATGTCAGACGCGTTTTTCTTTCATCAAGCTGATACTGAGCGATGGTTTACAGTCAGCAAGCGCAATATCTTCGTAACAGGATTCATTGTACGTCTCCTGTCTACTACCAGCAAGGGGCTGCTTGTCTGACATGCGTATCAGGTGCTTCTCACCCTCAGCGAGGTTGGACTCGCGTCTCGTAAGCCATACAACCAGGGCTATATATTTTAGTTTCTGAGCCCTTTTTCGCGACTTCTAGTGTACACAGTGCGCGGGTGAGTGTTGACTTTGTTCATGGATCATGTAGCGAACTCTCATTCGTTTTGCGTAGCTTCCGCCTGACGAGTCTTCAAGAACTCGGGACTATGAAGCCGGTCGGCATGCTCTCATTGGGACTAGGTGTGGCGACGGATGCCGCCATCGCATTCTCTCTCTGCTTCTTCCTCCGCAACCTTCGGACCGGGCATCGCCAGTGCGTTGGACCATCTCCATTGCGTCGATGAGTAAAATCTGATATTGGCTTTGATGGGTTGTAGGGACGACTCCATGGTCAACTCCTTGATCCTCTACGCCCTTAGTACGGGGGCCGTCACAGCGTACGCCTCTGCGCTTCATCGACATGTTGCTGTATTGACGCGGACGATTTTGTGCCCTCCAGTGCAATCAGTTTAACGACGCTGATTTTGGTGAGTCATCCATACATTTCGACTGTGCGCTACGTATCCGGGTACGCGGGGCCTGTCGTTCGGGTACACCTAGAGCATCTGCCCTCATTTTGGCTGCAATCGTCATCTCCCAGCCTCATGGGTAGACGTATGCCATACTCAACCCCCATATTGACCTCCGGCGTTCCGATGCTGACGGCGTCTACAGTACAACTTCATGCCAAATAACTTCATCTTCATGGCATGCTATTTCGTCCTCAGCAAGAGTAAGCTATCTTTTATTTTATAAATCTGGTGCCAGACTTGCTTATTCTTCATGCAGTGTATGCCATCTCCTTCCTCGCCGCGTAAGTACACAGCTGAAATGTTGGACGTATGGAGAGCACTCAATTTTTCTCCCTCAGGTTGAACACGCGACGAGTAAGCAGAGGACGGGGAACAGATGCACAGGAGACAGCGACCGTCCCTACCTTCCTTATGGTTGGGAAGCTCACTCAGCGGACCATCCAAATAGACCCGGAGTACGCTGCAGAGTCACCTATCTCGCCAAGCAGCAGGACGATGATGGTGGAGGGCAAAAGCCCAATGTCCCCCGTACGTCGTTTAAACGTTCCGCTCAGCCCAAGTGTTTGCCAACTGAACATGAATGCTTTGGCAGTCGACGCCTGCACATGTTCACTACGCGGAGGCATGGTGATGGGGGATCTCGCCGCTTTCGACATTATATTGGTTTTTGGATTTTGTATTATTAGATTGTGAGTCTTCCTCGTCCAGCGTACTTTACGTGGTGCTGACACGTCCTTTCGGATCTACGATTCGTACTTTCCACAGATTATCTTGTCGCCCAATCGACTACAGTCCATCAACTGTGGGGCGCGCTAAAAGTCGTGTTGTAGTTTACCTCATCTCCCCTTCGCGCGTGCAGGGCATCATGAATTGGGAGTTCCCTTTTCTCTTGCGACGGGTGCCCTTGTTTCCAGTTTAATTCGCCATCCTCGCCCTCTTGTTGCGTCATCTCCATCTGTACCGCCGTCAATACGTTATCGCTGACCTCTTCTCACGTCGTTTGTTGTCTGTGGTTTCGAACACTCATCCCTCCACCTGCTATATCTGACTACCGCTCGCACACAGTATCATAGTACTCCACGTACACCCACGCTCCTTTGCACACCTCGCACAAATGGAATCCCCTAGAATTTCCGCCTCGTTGCCTGGCCTGCTGCATGGGAGATAATGTCTGTCCGCTTGCTATAAGTCATCACGAAGCTCATCACACTCGAACGCTGTCGCATCTGCTGAATGTGCGCAATGCTACGCATCAGGCCTCAGGTTTGGTGTGCCAATACTATGAGGTTAAAGTATACTTCGCTCACTCGAACTCGCCTCCTCGTCTCTTCCGTCCCTCTTGTTCCCTTTTGCCAGCTTCCTATACTCATGTCCCGGCAGTAACTCCCTCTTAGATCATCGTTCCGCCATGTCGGAAGTTACGATTTGTTGCGCTTACATACACACGTCCATTACGCACGCTGCTTTGATTTTGAACGGAAGCGTTTGGTTCATATTTGGGGTGACGAATAAAATGACCACTCCCAATGCGGACGGAGCGAGATTCCCCCCGCGATACTATTAGATACTGATTCCGAGTCATGTATAAAGGTAGTCTCAAACCTTGGACGCGTGTAACACATGCTCGCGCATGCTCCTCATTTCGACGTCTGTATGTAGCGTTCTCACCACTTGATGTATCTTAAAAGCAGGAGTGTCATAGCTCCGTTGTAGACGGCCAACAGAGCCTCCGCCCAGATATGGAGACGATCGCCAATCTATTTTGAATTTGTAGTCGCACGGCGCCACACTGGTGCCACGCAGTGCAGGCGGTGGAGGTTGCGTCAGAGAACGACCTTCAAATCAAATCAATCGCTCTCCACACTACATCCGTGACTCCGGTTACCCACTCGCATTTTCCGAAGTCTCAAGCGGCACACGCTAAACGACAACGAGCGCTATTGTTGGCATGCGTCGCGCCTATGAACCGAGGCGCATCCCTTCATCTGACTTTGACTGACCGCGGGAGAGGCTGTCCTGGCCAATGAGGCAAGGTGTGCACCGCTCTTGGCTAGGCATAGTAGCGTTCTGGACAGGACCGAGTGTTGTTTTTGGGCAGATGCATCGCTTGTTTTGACTGCCCCAGCCACTAACCCCTTTTAACGCCTCGCGCTCCAGCGATTCCATCTTTCTGACCCCGTATCTTTTCCCTCCCCCCGTCCTTCACTGGCCCCTCCTTCGTACTTTTACCGCCAACGATGATTGACGAAAAGGCTCCCCCCTACCCCCAACCCACCAACCCCTCTCAGCCTCAGATGGCATATAACCCGCAAGGCCCGCCACCACCAATGCAGGGACAGCCCTCGCAGCCGTACCCAGGGACCCCACCTCAGGGCCCTCCGCAATTCCAGCAGCCGTACAACCCAAACATGGCGCAAGGAGGTCCTCAAGGCCCCATTGGTCCCCAGTCGGGATACCCTCCTACGGGACCTGGTCTCAACCCGGGTATGCAATACCAGCAGCAACGTGCGTTTGCCTTTGATTTCCAGTGGTCGTTGGGCGAGAGTGCGCGGTCAATGGGTGTACTGACGCGAACGGTCTGGAATTAGTGTTCGCATTGTGTGCCCAGGGCAACCACGACGTGACGACGAAGTACGGCATGGCCGGTATCATTACCGCCATCGTCTGTTTCCCGTGCGGTCTCCTCGCTCTTCTGTACGTGCCTTGCCTGCCCTTCGATTTTGTATCGCGATGACTGACAGTAGCATTATGCCTCTTGTTCGGCCTGAATAGGTGCGACCAGGAGAAGCGTTGCGTGCGTTGTGGATCCCGCGTTGCATAAGGCAGCGCGGTCTCTGTCAGAGGAAATCGTCGGAAATCGTTCGCCCAGAATCTACCCATATTTCATGATAGTCGAATCGGCCGCCTCTGTCCATGGACCTGCATCCTCCCTTTTTTCTTCATCTCTTGCACTAGTCCTTCATCCTATGCCCATAGTCTCATTGCATCCACGACCTGTAATTATCATATATCCCAGTTATTCTGGCTTGGACGACTTTCACGACTGCACCTCGTTACGAAACAATTCATGGCTGATAATCAATCGGTATCGCTCACCAAGGGACCCGGCGCGGTCTACGGCCCATTGAGCATGCTGTCAAGCAATGGCGACGTGACCGGCTAAAGTGGGTGCGAAAACTGCTTCGACTTGGTACGTACTCAGCTGCTGCAAAGCGATCAGGTCGGTCTGCCCGTCACTGTCAGAAAGGGTCGGTATTTGTAACGTTGGCGCAACGCTCGGTTTGGCGTCGTCAACGAAGGAGTGAAATAATGTCCTCTCATTTTGTTGTCACTAGCGTGAATCTTCTTGCAGAGCTTCCTAACATTTCTAGACCACCAGTTTTTGAATACAGTTATGCAGCAGATGCTATGAATTGCGGAACGTTCTCAAATTGATGTAGAATACACCGTTAGCCGTGCGAACAAGGATGCAATAGACTCCAATCCGCCCTGTCACCTCAACCGTGTCTCCGACCAGACCGCAGGTTTAGTTAGCATATCCCATCAACACGGCGCTGTAAAATCAAACCCACTTTGAATTCGAAGCCTCGAGAGGACTATCGGCCTCCAAACGTGTATGCAACTCGCCAGGAGTGCCTGAACATCAACGCTCACATTTACCCAATATCGCAGGGTTCTCTGCATTCGCCAGATAGACATCTGGGCTTGGCGTGAGCTGGCATGGCATTCAACCCATGGGTGTACTGTGATTAGGTATAAGGTTTGCCACGTCTACATTCGCCTGTGCTCTCAGGGCCGTCCATGTCCCGCTAGCTGAAGTCCGCCGGTAAACCTGGTGCAATTTGCTCCGACGGCGAAGGAGGTCGTAGTATTCAACACAGCCACACCCTGCCTACGTGATCGTGCCTCCGAGGCGAGGTGAAGCGATGCAGCACTCCTATGTTATGGTTCAGAATCCTATCCGTTCAAAAGATAGCGTTGCCCTCGGCCAATTTCTCACCTGGTATGTATTTTGGAAGCGTTTGGAGTCGAAGGATTCTTCCATAACTTACTCCGAGGTGCCGCCCATAGAGTCCAGTGCAGACAGCTTTCTAACACCACAATATGTTTCGGGAGCATGGACTGCGCTGATAGATAGACGGTCATGAGTGGGGAGGCGAGACGACTTGAGGAGACGGATGCCGGGATGCCATCATCGTAGCCAAGAGGCTGTTTTCCGCCGGCGCGGCAGTATGACACTCAGATGCAGGAAGGCCGCGCGGATGAGAATGGGAAGCGAGGGAGAGCGTTGAGTCGTAGCGATGTGATGCGCAGATGCATCCGCCAGCGCCCAAGTATATAGGGGCAGAATGGACGGTGCTTATAGCTCCCCAACTTACCGCCTTCCAGCCGGGCACCGTTTCCTTCTTCTTTGTTGCCTTCGCACTCAAGTCGCGGCTTGCCATTTTTCTTTTGCCACTTCTCCCGCGCTATTTGTTGCCTTTAGCGTCTTAGTTTTAATCCCCTCCTCCTCAACCCATCCCCACCCGACATCACTTAACAATGGATCCGCAACAGGCGAACGCTGGCCAGCAGTACCAGGCTCACCGTGAGTTGATCGACGTCCTCCCCCTTGCCTTGAAGTATACATGACTTATTCACCCCGACTGGCGCGGCGTAGTCATGAACATGTGTGCCGCTGGCAACCACGACCCCAGCAAGAAGTATGGCATCTGCGGCATTCTCACCGCTATTTTCTGCTTCCCCTGCGGTCTCATCTGTCTTTTGTACGTATCAGTATCCTGTATCTCCCCGCTTTGTTGATAACGTATTAACTCACCGATCGTCTTTCCAGCACCGACGTCGAGAAGCGTTGTGTACGGTGTGGCGCCAAGTGTTAAACGGGCTCCGGAGTGACAGTGGTTATCGTCGACGGCGGTCGACACGGTGCCTGTTGAGATATCATATGTGTTGTCTGTTCGATAATCGACTCTATCGTTGTATATCCTGCACAACGTGCCTTCGTTAATTCGTATTTTATATGTCGACGATTGTCCTGAGCGCGCATGAATGAACTGGTCCGGGTAGACAAAGATGACGCATGTTTGGCTGAAACACACCAATGCCGCTCGGGTATGCAGGTCATCACATTCACGGTGCATGTTGCACCAATAATTGTCGGAGAACATACGCAGGCCATCGTGCTCGATGATCATTGAATGATTTGATTGCAGAGCAACGAATGCACAAAAATGAACGCAGATCTACGTTCCAACGCGCTTTCGGGTGCAACAAACACTAGCGAGGCGAAGCCACCTTCAGCACCTTACCGCATCCATGATTCTAAGTACATGCTGCCCCAATCACGAGATGTGGAAGCGTTGAAGATGTCGCACAGCAGCCCGCCATGTGTCATGGCGACGATAGCTCCCATAACCCCGCCTCGATAGGTGAATCGATGTTAAACGACGAGCTGAACACGTGCCGGACTGAACCGCAACGCAGTCGTGTATCAAGGGTCACGCATGTAGTTATGCGCCTTCTTCGCTGCAGATCGCAGCGCAACCGACTCCAAGACGCTACACAGGAATCGCCAGTAGCCAAGGGTTGCAGCTGCAGGGCGTAAACCCTGTGATTGCGAAGCTTCAGTTCAGCGTTCGACGTCGTTCGCAGACCCTCACGCAGACGGGTCACTGAACGACGTCCCCTCCTCTCCGCGGATGTATGTCGGCTCCACTAGACCCGACCTCTACGTCCGCACAATCTCCGCAAGCGACAACATACGAAGGCGAAGCCGCAGCGCTGCGCGTAGAAGAGGAAGAGAAGCCTCCTGCCAGAACAAGGAAAGGAACGCACCGGGCCCTTGTCATTAACTTCGCGCACCAGAGCACGAGCAACCCATGAAGGGGGTACAGACGCTGCGGGGGCTGCGAGGCATTCTAGGCACCTGGAAAGCGGGCATTGCTCTGCACCATAACGGGCAATTGTCGGGCTTCGTCGTACGCGTGGGCTTCATGTTGCGGTACAACACTTGTAGGACCCTCACACCGCCCTGCGCGATGATCCTAGCTGGCCCGAGACAAATGCATAGCCGACGCGAAGTCGCGGTCTGCAGGATTCCATACCTCGACCACCAACCAGCAGTTTCGATGCGTCGCCGGAATCGCTGCGGCTACGAGTTCGCGGACTCTTTTCACAAGAGGTCGAGACTGCAGGGTGAGGAGAAATGTCAGCCAATGTCAACCTCGGTGATAAAGGAGGTCAAAGGACGTGATGAGGACGTGTTCACTGTTCCTGAATAAGCCCTCGTGCTGCCAGGTGCCGGCCTTGGGCCTCGGCTATGGCGTAAAGGCCGTCCTCGAGTGTTTTAGCCTCGCCACGATGGAGAAGCACGGCTGGGTCTACCCTTGGCCAAGAAGTTTCGCGGAGCTCTGGACCGCTGGGTGGCAATTTTTGTGCGCTCCCGCAGGCCAGGCATAGCAACTAGGTTCCCCTCCGAGGGCCATAGGAATCACGGGCGGCCTGCACGAGCATGCACGCCCTCCCGGCGGAACGAGGTGGACAGGGAAGCGCACTCACCTCGAGATAAGAGCGACTATTAGCGCCAACGCTTCGCAACCCTTGTACCACGACCTCGTGTTGTTGATGTCAGAGAGACACCATTACGGCACCGAAGCGTGCGGGCAGCCTCGCGGAAGGAGATATGAACGGGACGTCGTCCGGAAGCCTTATTACAGAGTGAGTAGCCTCTCTTTCTCCACGAGGAGACGTCGACTGAGAGCAGGGAATGTGGCAGACAGACTCGACAGAGATTCCGCCCGGAAGCAAGGAGAAATTTGAGGAGCCGGAGGAGTGGCGCAACGGTAGAGTCATCGGCTGTTGTCCAATGATTCTCGGGCGAGACCTGAGCTAACATCGCGTCTTCGACCGGGGTCCGGAGAACTGTATGGTGAAACGCTCACAAGGCCACCGGCTGCAAAGCGAGGACAGGAAGCCTCCCCCTCCCTTCCCAAGGAGTGACCACGCGCGGCGGGCTGGCCCAATCAGCACGGACGGCGGGCGGGACATGGAGCACGACCGAGCACGATTGAGACTGCGTCCCTACGCGTGTCCGTCGTGTGATTCATGATAGAGGCGGCTGTCAAGCTCGCGTTCCCATGGGATGCGGGGGACGCGCCTTTCGCTACTGTGGGCGCGAGTCTCCGGGAAGGAGGCGAGGGTCTTGAAATTCGACGATCGGTGGTGGCGTTAGGGTAGCGAGAGGGAGTGCAGCGGATGTACGAGAGGATCCTGGGCAAGGAGGATTCATGATTGCGGAGGGGTTCATCGACGGAGCTTGGGAGGCGTAGTGCTCAGCGGGGACGTCGTCGACGGCGTTGTGGAGAGGGATCGGGGAGCAGATCTGGGCCGCGTCGTGGACGACTCGTCCCCGTCGCGTGATTGGCGGACGGTTTTGGAAGCGCTGGGGGGCCGGAGCGCCTGTGCCTGCAACTCCACACTTGGGCATAAAACTTGGTCAACCTCTCTACCCCCCTTCGAGCCCCTCCGGTGTTCATTACACCCTTCTCCTGGCCTCGCGCACCAGGAACGTCGAAGAACGCCGAGCAGGGTCTTACGGCGCGATCCCACACTCTTCCAACGGTCAGGGCAGCACCTTCGGCTGGGCAATCCGACGCGCCGCTCGGCATCCGTTGCAATTCAAGGGGGCATATGTTAAGCACCGAAGCAATCTCTTGGGTCCCCGTTATCAAACTCCACTCTCCTTCTTGGCCCCAATCCACGCCTTACCTCACGACCACGACCGTTCACGACTTCCCCTCCGACTTGGATCAACCTCGTCTCTTCCGTTCACCACACCACTAGGGTCCGGACGCGGACCGGAGACGCTAGGAATCCACTCGAGAGACGACGTTTCGCCCGACGCCCACAATGCAATTTCATCCGGTGAGTTTGGACCCGGACATCATCCTCTCCAGCGACGTTCAGACGATGTTGTAGTTCGAGGTTACAATCCCCCATATCTTCTATGCGGCCATTGGAGGGTTTGTAGTGCTGGTGAGTCCTATTCAGTCTGGCCTAGGAACGCGTTGTCTTACTCGTGATGCAGTTTGGTATGTTCTCGCTTTTCATCCGTGAAAAGGTACGCCCCCATTGTATGCGCACCAGCTTTCTTTGTTCACATCCGATTTTTCTTTACCCTGGCGATGTAGCTTTACATCGGAGAAGCAATCTGGGCATTCCTCTTCGGTGTTGTAATAGGTGAGCAGCATTCAGCCTTCAACACACAGCGAGATATTCAAACTCGAAATCCTTTCTTTAGGGCCGTATGGCGCGAACATCTTCAATCCCAGAGGGTGGGGCGGAGGAGACCGCGAGACTATCAATACCATCACTCTCGAAGTTACCCGAGTTGTTCTCGCTATCGGAGTTTTTGCAATTGGGGTCGAATTACCCAAGGCCTACATGCAAAGACACTGGAAGAGCTTGCTCTTCTTACTAGGCCCCGTCATGACATGGGTACTTCGCGTCTTTCTGCGCAATGAGCGTTCGCTGACTGTCCTTCACTCCTTAGGGTTGGTTCGTATCTGGCGCGCTCATATATGCGCTCATTCCGAGCCTAAATTTTCTTTCTTCCCTCGCTGTGGCCGCCTGCCTCACCCCGACGGACCCTATCTTGGCCGCAGCGGTCGTTGGTGGAAAATACGCGGATAAACATGTCCCCGCACACTTGAGGCACCTTCTCGCAGCAGAGTCCGGGTGTAACGACGGTGCCGCGTTCCCCTTCCTCTTCCTCGCCCTTTACCTCATCGTCGACCCAACAACGGGACGAGCTGTTTCCGACTGGATCCTTCTACTGTGGCTTTGTACGTCATTACCCATGCTCCATCGCTTAATAACCCTTAGTTCAATACTGATCAATCGGCACCGTGCCGCACACGTTCACAGATCAGGTGGTTCTAGGCATCGTCTTTGGTGCTTTATTGGGTTGGGGGTTCCGGCACCTGATGCGGTTTTGTGAGTCCAAAGACCTCATCGACAGGCAGTCGTACGTCGCGCAGTATGTGTCGCTTGCGATGCTCACCATTGGTGCTACGACGCTTCTCGGCTCGGACGACCTCCTTGCGGCCTTCTCGTGTGGCGCTGCGTTCGCCTGGGACGGCTTCTTCAACAAGCAGACCGAGCAGTCTGTATTCTCGTCTGTGATTGATTTGTTGTTCAACATCGCGGCTTTCGTCTTCGTCGGCGCGTGGATGCCTTTCAACGAGTTCACAAATGCGTCGATTGGTCTCTCTCTCTGGCGTCTTTTCGTCGTCGGTATCCTCGTCTTGATTTTGCGCAGGCTGCCTGTCATCATCGCACTCTACAAGTTCATTCCAGACATCAAGACGTTCCGGGAAGCTATCTTCAGCGGCCATTTCGGTCCCATGGGCATTGGTGCGTCTCCAATTGAACATTCCAGAGAATGCACGAGTCCTGATGCCCGTCGCGCGTATTCTTAGGTGCTATCTTCATTTCCACGCTCGCCACCGAGGAGCTCCCTGCCCCCCAGGACCCTCCAGTCGGCCAGCCGCAAATGCTCGCGGCCTCGATCCAGCCAATCGTCGCATTCATGGTCCTCTGCTCCATCGCCGTCCACGGCCTCTCCATTCCCTTCTTCACGTTCGGGCGTCGGGTGCACTCAGTGTCGCGCACCTGGTCTAGACACGACACGATGGGCTCGCGAAGGCGCTCCATCCTCCCGGAATGGGCGACGCAGATCCACCATGTGCAGCCCGGCGAAGCCATCGTCATCAATCGCGACCGGCAGGCGGAGACCCTCACCCCGATGGACGGTTCCTCCACGCAGGAAGAGAAGCCCTCGGACGAGGAGCCTCAGAACCCGCACGAGAAGGTCACTCCCCCGGGCAGCGAACAGGCCCCGGATGGCACCGGGATCGTGTCCGAATGGCGGGAGGGCCCGCACCGGGTCATCGAACGGCGTGAGGGTCCAGGGGCAGAGGTAAGTATCAATTTTCAACTTTCAGGTCTTGCGCTTCGCCGCGCGCGATTTATGTGATACGCGCGTTGCCACTGAACCGACCGCTGATCATTGCTTTCTCCGCATTTAGGTCGAGGTGGAGGTTCAACGTAACGCCTTTGGTCCCTCAGAGACGCAGACACACACGTTCCGCGTCGCGGAAGCATTGTCCCGTCATTTCGTGGAGGACATCCGGTCCAAGCTGCGGCACGCGCCACACGAGCTGGAGGTGATGCTCCATGCAGCGGAAGAAGGCGTGAAGCACGAGGTCAAGGACATCGAAGAGTGGACCAAGAACGTGCTCCATTCGCCGACGAGCCCTCAGGTCTCTCCCACCACCAGCCAACGCAACGGAATGGATGGAGATCACCCACGGGATGCGAGTGACGGGTCCCCGGAGGACGAGGGCTGGATGTCCGATCACAGCGCGGGCGAGCCGTCGGACGGCGGAGCGCATTGCAAGGACAAGTCGCGCAAGTCCAAGGCCCCCAAAACCAAAGCCCCCAAGGCCAAGAGCAAGCGGGCGTTCGTGCGTCGCGGGATCCTCGGACACCGACCACACACCCTCCAACGCTCGCAGAGCGCAGACTTCAACACGCGCCGACACACCTTCGCATCGGCCGATGACGAGCGTCCGCCGTCCTCCGGCGCCCAGACACCCTCTGAGGAGACGCGCGGGCGGAGCTCCGCCATGCGCTCGCCGCGTCCACCGCGCACACCCGTCTCCGCCTCCGGGGCGACGACGCCCGTGGGCCCGAACCCCCACCTCCGCCTCGCGCACCGACGTATCGATTCCATCCGCTCGGAGTTGCCCAGCCGCGAGATGTCCCCGGCGCGGTCGGTGCGCTTCGCGGACGAACGTGGGGGCACGTCGACGCCGCGCATCGTTTCGCCCGCGACGCCAACGGCTGGGGAGAGCGAGCATGCGGACGAGGATGACGACTCGCCGAAGAGCACCGTTAGGTTCAACCTCCCTGGACCTGAGGCGAAGCAGGCATAGTGATTGTGATTAATTGTGTTGGATGGCCGGATATCTGGAGGATGTTGTGAGCCCGAGCCCGTGGGGCGGGCGAACGCGCTGCCGCTGTTAGTGTTCGTTGTCTTTGTTTTCGCGTTGACGATTGCTCTCCGTGTCTGTATCTAGATGGTCGATGCCGAGCTGTGCGGGTGCATCGCGGACGTTGGTTTCGGTTCGGTCATGTGTAGACTTATACCATTGCCCTGCATAATGGCCTCTCTCACGAGTCGCACCTTACTCAAAAGCTCAGCTGCGAGTGCCCCTTGTATTACTTAGCAGTTTCATTCTGGCTTTCTGACTGTATGTATCTCTCGTTGGATTCCCCTCTGATTTGTCCAGTCTATCTGCGCATCTCTATCTGCATATGTACGTGTAGGTTAGTCGCGCATGTCGGTCCCGACACATACTAGATCATGTCACTTGCCGTACTCATTACAACCTCTGCCATCCGGACCTGGTTCCGTGGCGTGCTTCGTACAACAGTGCCAACGATATTCATTCACATACCACCCGAGCCAAGAGTCCGAATATTCCCTACTGGTAGTCCCACAAGACCGACCCGTCCAAAACGACCTCTCCGTTTCCACATCTCGTCCGCCCTTATCAAATATCTACTCCTCCTTCGCCTTCTTGGGGCCCGTCGCGTGCCTGGAGCTAGGGCCAGGGTTCCTGAGATCCACCCTGAGTAGCAGCCTCAAGACGGCCAAGACCGTGGCAAAGACCTTCCCAAGGACCCACGATGCGCCCCAGCCCTCGAACAGGTCGAACCAGCGCGCGAGCCGGACCGCAGTAGCGTCGGGAGGGCGGTCGACCGAGACGATCTCGAACGGGAGCTTGGCCGAGGGCCCAGCGAGCGCCGCGGCAGCGCGGAGGCCGGAAGTGAAGCCGTCTTCGTGGAAGCCGTATTTTGTCCAGGCGCCCGCGAAGGAGATCCCGCGGGTCTTTTGGATGGTCGGGAGGAGGGATTGCGCCCGGATTGCCTGCATGGACGAAGACGAGTTATATCGGATGAATGAGTACGAGAATGGCATGAGGATCCTGGAAGAGAGAAAGTAGATTCGTTACCTCTTCGCTGAGGATAGGGTGATCGTACTTGTACCGCCCATACGTGAGGTCGGGGTTAGGTTCGAACGGTGGATTGAGAGTTACGAGAATCGGGTCGCCATATCTGTCTGGAAGGTCCTGGAGCAGGCCCATCCAATCTATCGGAACGACGATCCGTTCCGTAAGGAGTGGGCTCTAAGACTTAGAGAGATAGACTTACATGTCCTGGGCCCGAGGAGCGGCGAGGATCAGCGTCGACGTTTCCGAACAGAAAGTTTGCCACATACAAGGAGACGCGGTTGATGTTTGGGAGGTACTTCCCGGCGCTGTCGATCACGGATTCGCTCAGGTAATTCCAGCTTGACCAGGCGGACGAGGCCTTTGGCATGAGCTGAATGTATGACGTATCAGAAGAGACTGCCATATTCTTAGATGCGACTAACCTGGACATCGCTGTGTAGAACCGCTTCATTCTTATTCCACTTGAACGAGCCTAGTATACGTTCTTCCTCAGAGGTAATTCTATCTCCGGCCTTGAGGATGCCCACGGTGGTATCCGAATGGCATGCGAAGATAACATGGTCAAAAGACAGTCTCTCTCCAGATGCGGTGGTGAGCTCCAGCTTTTGAGTTCTAGCGTCTTTGTCGGACACGGGTAGTGATGTAAGGGCCTGGATGGGGGTAGAAAAGTGTAGCTGGGAAGGGGCCAGCCTGGAGAGGATCTTCTGTACGTATGTCCGACTAGGTTGGAGCTCGTCAGAACGTCCGCAGTGCAGTTTATTGGATCAGACTATACCTCCCACCACGAAGGGTCAGCCACTTTGGTCTTCCCTCAACTTGGAGAAGATGGTGGTTGTGCATGAATCGGATCTAATCGGGTCGCAAGGTCAGCCCGTTGTCGAATTGGGGTTTTGCGAACGGGACGACAGACCAGTGTCTTAGCGGGGAAATCAAGAGAGCACTTGTCTGGCGGGGTGCTCCAGATAGCAGCCGTCATTGGCTACAACGAAAGGCCGGTCAGCAGGATGTGGGCTTTCGTTTCAAAAAAAAACACCATACAATGAGGTAGTTGTCTCGGAACGAGTCTGAGTATCCATGCCGTTCTAGATACGTCCCAATGGATATTTCTTCGGCTTCAGCAGACTTGCTCTCAAGTTCGATGAGGAATCGTTGAGCATTCGCATTGAAGCGGAGCACGTCATACAGCAGGCGCCACACTTCCAAGTCGAGAAGACGTTTCGGCTGACAGAACACCGTCAAGAGATCGTTTCCCGCCCACTCGAACGCACCCATATCACGGGAGACGGAGAACGTCATTTCTGTCTTGATGATGCGCTCTGCTAGATCTGGAAAGAGGTTGAGGAAATTGAGGAAGTTCGGGTAGGTATTCGGGTTGAAGACAATCTATGGCGGTTCAGTGGCATTGACCTGAGGAGGCCTCACAGAGACTTACGAAACCACTGTATGCGTCAATTTCAGATCAGTTCGATTGCTTGACGAGCTGAAGTAGTGGATACTGACGTATCAACATCAGAGGACTGTTTCCCTGGCCGTTTCAAGGTGACCGTATTTGCATGGCCACCTGGGCGAGAATCCGCCTCGAATAAGTGGACCTCGTGGTCGGTGTATTCGTTGAGGAGCTGAACATTGATTCACAGACGTGAGCATATGAGGCCAATGAACGACAATGCACCTACCCATGTCGCAGCGAGGCCGGACACGCCAGAACCAACGACCGCGACTTTCATCGTCTATTTTCGGACAAAACCGTACAAGGCGCTAGTTTCCTATCACCAGCGGTTGTCTGAGAGACTGGGCGAAGGTCAGGGAGTGCTAGAGTGTTTCATAGGATACTGAGCTGCAGATGACACGTACTAAGAACGAGCGCGAGCGGGACAACGAGGGCGGGAACCACAAGCGGCGTTGTATACGTAATACGATGTGGACGGGAAGTTGGCATAGTGTTGGCATGTTACCACGATGGTGACGGCTTCCACGCCTCCGGCGAGCATAGCAACATCGCTATCTACTTAACTTGAAGTCTACAGCAACTCAACTCCGCCGCCGTTCGTCATACAGGTCTGCTATACATACACTCAGGCATACATACACGGAAAGAGAGTGCAACTTTCCTCTTGGGAATGCTTTCATTCAACTGCCCGATCGCGGGAAAGTCCTTTATTCGACCTCGGGTTGGTAGGATGCAATCTTCTCCCGAAGCTCACTAACCCTCGGCCGGAAGCGGACAGCGAAGTGCTCCGAATGTGCCAACGCGCCGTCCTTAATAGCCATGGTGTCGATGGGATGTGCAGGGTCTTCAGAGATGTCGAAGGCCCACAAAGTCAGCGCGATCGTGATGAAAAGCGATTTGTCTGCCAGATGCTGGCCCGGGCATATTCTGCACGAATGCGTTCAGTCGGTGTAGACCGCAGGCACGGGTGAAAACGACTGCCTGACCTGCGCCCGAAGCCCCAGTTGAAGAAACGTAAGTCCGTCCTCATCTGACCCTTCTCATCGAGCCACCGTCCTGGGCGGAACGTATCGCCATCCGGGAAAACCTCTGGATCGCGCGCGATTGCCCTGAGAGGAATCTTAGCTTTCAATTTCCTAACGGCGAGGACAACCGTTGCGCACCAGTGGCAGCCCAACACTTCCGTTCCAGCAGGAATCACGTAGTTTTCCTTTAAATGAATCAGCTTCGAACATGCCATCGACGGCCATGAACATAGTTACCCAGAACACGTCTTCCGTTGCGGCATGTGAAAAACCCGCAGGCGCCACTGGCCGCCACCTAAATAGTTCTTCAATGTAGGCCCATACTTCCGGAAGCTTATCCTGGTCAGCGAAGGTAGGCACTTTGCGGCGCATGAGTGGACGTTATAGGCACTTTTCAAGGTGGAAAGTTGGACGTACGACGATCCGGACCGACAATAGCATCAATCTGGGCTTGTACCCTCTTCTGGGTTTCGGGATACTTCGCCGCTGCCATCACGAAGAAGCCCAGCACGCCACCCGTCTGAGGTTTTCGTCATATTCCAATCGCCGTCTGGCATAGATGAAAATAACCTACCGTGTCCGACCCGGCTCCAAACATCGAGCCGGCGAGGTAGGCCAGCTCATCGTCTGAAAGTCCAGATTCCTCCTGATGCTCGAGGAGGTACGTCGTGAAGCACGGCTGCGCCTCGTTCTTCGCCTGAAGCCACGAGCTGGGAGTAAGAGGACACGACAAACAGCCGGTACGACATCGAACGCACAAGTTGCTGCTTAACCGCCGCTACTTGACCTCGATACAAGTTGATCTCTTCTTGATGCCACCGCTCCAGTTTGGATGTCATGCCGGGTACGTATCTCAACCACGGGTACGACTCGATAAGGTACGCTCCTGGACGTAGGGTGTCGCCGAGTCGTGCGGTGCCCTTGTTAATCTGTTGGACCTCGGGATCGGAGTACGAGGTCGGTGTGGTTTTCCCGTAAGTAACAGACATGATGACGCTCGCGGCAAATCTGTTCGAGATGGGTTAGCCACACTTTCCCTAGTAAATAGTGAAAGCCTGCGGGGGGACTCCCCTTTTCGCGTGAGCCAGGTGCTGATCAGGTGCATCCAGGAGATCAAGGACGTAGTTGCGTGCATGTTTCATCTGAATAGGCACGTACGCAATGGATGCCTGGGGCTGGAGTATAGCGTGCAGAGAGCTTCTCGGCGTGAAGCGTGGAGAGATGCGTGCGGAGTCGTCAATACGCTGTTGAATGCGCGCCGAGTGTGTAGACCTTACCCACGCAGCCTCCGGAGGCGTTCTCCCGCTCTAGTTGCGAGTATGCGCATCCCCTTCGAGAGGATTTCGCCCGCTACGATGTACCGTGGGCGGTCGGCAAGTTTGTGCGACTGTTTGACCATAATGTCAATCGCTGCCTGCCATAAGATGAGCATGAATCGGCTGTGTGGTGGAAATATTGCACCAACCTGGTGTCCGGTGATGACGCAGACATGCTTGGAGTCGTATCGAAGAGTATACACTGGGCCGTAAGTCTTACCCAGCTCGGTATAATGGAAGGCGACACTACGTTATGGATGCAAAATGATTAGTGGGCGGGTGGGACGAACGAATGTAGACGTACTGGGATCGAGGGAGCGTGTTTCCAAACAACCAATGACCTGGAGGACCCGGTGGCAGCCTCTCGCCGGCCCTTTTAATGCGTAACGCTCGAGTAAAGATGGAGGTAATCGCGACAATGGCGGCAACGACGAGGGAGTCTAATAAAACCCGTCTGTACGAAAGTTCTTCCAACATGGGCATGGTCGACTGACAAGAAGGCTCGCAGCGGCGCAGCTCGAGGGATGACAGTGGGTCCGGGCCTTATATGCGGCTTGTTTCCGCGCTTCGCCTGATCGAGGGAAAGCGACCCAATCGACTATACGCGGCGCCTAATACAAGGTCGCCTGTTGGCCAACATTAGTCAAGGTAGGACCACGGTGAAGCACACAAGTCAGCGAGGGTTGGTCGGAAGCTGGGATACCCCTAATCCCCCGATGGTACCTTCTCCGCGGTCCGACTTGGAGTTCTAGTCATTCCCGAATCCCGCGTTGTATCGCTCCAAAGTCGCCGAACTGGGTCTCTGAAGATAGGGACTTTGGGAACGATTTCAAGATTAAATTTAGGAGACTGACTTACCATGTATTCCGTGGAACACCAGCTGACCACCACACGCAAGCAGGGAAAAAAAATAATAGCCGGCATTGGGCACTGGGCAGGAAGGTGTTCTCACCTGGTGAGTGAGAGATCTTGTCCCCAAAATGACTGGTAATATGGCGAGAGAGAGAGAAAGAGACATCTCGTTTACTTACATCCACGGCCTGCGTCGTGGTGAATTTGCCATTCTTGTAAGTTGCCGTGGGCGCCGGAGTGCTCAGCGTGATGACGTCGTGAACGGCCTTTCCCTCTTCTACAACGTTGACTTAGGTAGAGTTGAGGTAGAGTCAACGTTTTCTTGCACTAGCATGCTCTCCCCAGATATCATTGCTCGATCTGTCCTGGGATTCCGTCCTAAAGCCCCAAGTATCCGTTATTTCGGATGTGAATGCCTGTCACTGCACAACCCGTAGTACGTCATATGTACCTTTCGTACGAACTCTCCTTCCTAGCCCGATTATTGGTACTATACGAGGCTGCAGACACTGCTGAGACTAATGTGGAGGTTTCTGAAAGGCAAGTGTCTGCAAAGCCATGCAATGGTTGAGGGCCCAGGTACGTGGAGATGGTTGGTACCAGTGCCAGTGAAGACCGCCAGTCCTAGTGTGAGGCCGTGATCGTTGACCGTCGAGGGGTTGTGCGACGGAGCATGAGCGAATGAAGTTGATAGAGATCAAGCTGGTGATTTGTGCGTGGAACGATCACCCTAGAATGAGCACGGCGCGGCGTTTGGGAGACAAGGGCGGGCGCTTGTCTAAGCATCGCGTCGCGTCGCGCTACATGTGACTGACGCGTCAACAAAATCGCGTCAATAAAGCCAAACAAATCATTAAGCGCATGAAGCGCTCTAGCCACCGCGACCCTTCACACTGTCCCTCGTCACCCATTGTCCTCGTCGTCTCGGACAGCGTCTACCACGCGTTGTCCGTTTCCCCCACCTCATACATCCCGACACCAAGTCTCCATGAGTCTCCCCACTCCTCCTGGCACGTCTCATAGAGACGAGAAGGAGAACCGTGCACCCCGCTTCACCCGCGTTTCATGGTCAGACACAACAAAGCTCCATCCTATTACTGGCAGCCCTCCACGTACGACTTCTGCCAGGTCCAGTGCCTCGAAGCCCGGTCCGTCACGGTCTATCCTCAAGAAGACCGCACATCCCATACTCCCTCCTATTGACGAAGGCGCCAGCGAGAAGGAATCGACGCCAGAGCCCGAAGACCCCCTCGTTGATCTCCACTACCTCAACAACCCCGTCGCTCGTATCGTTGCTCCTGACGCGTCACTATGCGACCTCATCCAAGCTTACACCAGCCTTATGGCGCGTCTTAGGAACTGTGTCACCGGTAACACTGACGCGGACGCGTCATGGCCGCTCTTCCAACCGATCAGGAAAAACCGAAAGGCAGTCGTAGAGGCCTTGGTACGTGATCTCCAGCAAGTTTTCGTCGATCCGCTAGAAGGAGTCGCGTCTTTGAGCGCGTTCGATCCCCTCTCGTCGCCACTGCGAGAGCCCCCCTCGACGACGAGCCTCCCATCCCCCCGCGACAGCCCCAAGAAACCGAGAAAACGCGGGATGTCCGAGGAGCAGGTCAAGCGTGCACGCGATCTTTGTGGACTATGCCATGCAGTTATGAGATTGCTCAGTGTTGTCTTCACTGTTCCATCCCTTTACAACCTTTTCAGCGGTGAGCGATGGTGGTTATGGGTGCCTTTGTCGCATACTCACGCCTATGCCCATCGTAGAGGAAGAGCTTGGTTATATTTTGACCCAAGTCCTCGCGATCCCTCTAGCTAACGAACTGCCAACTCCAAATGCCCGGAAGACGTGTGCGTTGGCAATCTGGTTGATCCAAGTCCAGCGTCTACCGGCGGAGGTCCTTGAGCCGGCTAAAGACCGAATCGCGTACGCGCTGCGTCGCGGTATCGATGGCGAACTCGGCAAAGAGGGCAAGAAAGGCTCGGCAAGCGACGGCCTTAAGGTATTTACCTTGTCAATTTCGTGACTATATGCGCTCACTGAAATTGGCAGGCCGTTCACGACCTGGCGCTGTACCAGCCTGCGATCTTCGTGCCTGCGTTCGTACCGGTCCTTGGCGGAATCATCAGCAACCTTCTTGCACCAACGCTGGTCATGCGTGGACAGGCATGCCACGCACTTGGCGGTTTGGCACACGCCGCCGCCTCTCTTTCACCCACCGAGGCGCATACACGCATGTCGACGACTGTGGCGAAGTTCCTCATGAAGTCGACAGAAGTCAGTCCAACAACGCCATCAAAGTCGAAGCCGGACGCCAGTCCATCAAAAGACTCGTTGCTAGTCCGTACACTTCGCACCACCCTTCAGGCGGCTGAGCCGAAGCATTCTGCGCAAGGGCCTGTGTGGGCGTTCAGTGTCATCGCTCACCTTGTCGTTCTCCTCGGGCCCACAGTGTATCTCCACCAGGACCTCACCCGCACCGTTACCGCGCTTTTCTCCCTCGGTATGCGTCATACGAAGAGCTCGGTTCGCGCACTCGGATGCCTTGCCTGGCGCTCGATGACATGGGCGTTCTTCCGACCCCCCCACGTCAAGGTGACCGTCGACACCGACACCGACGGGGACGACGAGTCCGCGACCGAGGACGACGTCATCTCCGAGCGCAAGAAGCACGACGAGATGCTCCGCAGTAACTTCAAAATCCTCCCGTCGATCGTCGACATGGGCGCAGGAGTGTCCACCGTCGGCGCGCTGCTGGGCCAGGAGGTGATGGACGATGTGCTCGTGTTCGCCGCGCTGCGCGTACTGAGAAACATGAGCAAGAAAGGCGGCACGACGTGCAAGGACGCGATGGACCTCACGCGGCACTTGCTCAGCGCCGCCTCGCTCTCGAACGGGAACGGGCGGCCCGAGGAGATCGAGTGGAATCCCCGCAAGCTGCTCGCGCCCAGCTTCTTCTCTGCGAACCCGGGCTTGCTGACCGCAGAGTGGAAGCAACTGTCAGCTGCGGTGAAGCCGTTGATCGAGGAGTGTCCCCAGATTACAGATGTGAGGACGTTAACGTTGGACGAGATCTCGGCGGAGGGGATGTGGGAGGAGTTCTTGGCCATTTGGAAGGATGGATTATCGGTGCTGCGATTGTCGTGGGGCAGCGAGGAGGTCCCGGTGCGTAGCTTCGTGACGTCTGCGCAGTGAACGATCGCTGAGCCTTATTGAAGGGTGAGATTCGAGAGATCTGGTTCAATTTGTTGAAGTGCCACGCAGCCCCGCTTCTCGGTGCGTCCAGCTTCTCGTGCGACGGCCGCGCTAGCTCATTCTCCTCTAGACTCCGACGATCAGTGTGGACTGGCTGATCTCGCGACGAATGCGCGTGACGTTCTCCTGGACATCCTCGATGACGCAACTTTGGACTTCACGATGCGTAAAGAGGAGCTTGGTGAAGGGGTCCCGACATCGCCTGTCAAGCGAAACGACAACGTAAAGGGCACCGACCAACCACTGCCTGAACATAGGTGGAACTACGCAGTCAAGCTGTTCCTCGTTCGCGACCTGTTCACCATCACGCGCGCCGTGTTCCCGTCAGATATCCTCGCCGAGCTTGCGGAGGCTGTTCTTCGGTATCTTAACTCAAACGAGAAGTATCTGGTCGGCAACGTCCAGTGCTCCGACGAAGTGCGCGAGCAATGGGCATGCATGTGCGCAGAGGCTGCGTTTGCCTGTGACACAAACGTCGTACACTCGTTCTGGGACAACTCGCTGCGGAAGGCTCGTCGCCACTCCAATTGGGACGCGGACGTCCGAGCATCGGTCTGGCAAGCCTTCCTCGACCGTTGGACCCTGGGCGACGCCTCCGGGTCATGCAACTGGGAATGTGCCGTTGTCCTTCTCTCTGCGCCGTTTGTCGAGCCCAGTTGCTGGGAAATGACCACCGAGGACATCGACATGTGGGATGCGTTTCTCCGCCGCGCAATCGACGCCGCCCTCGACCACGGAATCGACGCGCCGACCCTCGTCGACCAGATCGCCGGCGTCATCGCCACGAACCACAGTCCGTCAACGCCCTCGGCCGTGCGCGTCGCGGACTTGCTCCTCTCGAACGTCGAAATCGGGGATGCGCGCCAGATTCCAACGGAGGTCCTCGAGTTCGCGAACGATACACTCAACTCTGCGTACCCGCCCGCACCGCGGCACAAGGTCATGTGCATGTGGTTCGTGCGTTCGCTCACGCGAGTCATCGACGCGTGCCCGCAGGAGCTCTGCTTCTCGATGCTGGAGCTGCTCGTGGATGGCTTGCGCGCGTGGATTGGGGACGACTTCCAGGTGTGCACCGAGGAAGAGTATGCTGCTGACGTATGTGACCCGATGTGTATCTTCCTTCCCCGTCTTCACCACTGATGTTCTCCGCGCAGATTCTTCCGCTTTACCAGACGGTGCTCGTGAGCATGCAGTCGTTGGCTCCGAGCGCGAAGGTCCTGGACACACTCGGGCCTGTTCTGGCCGCGCCGTTCTGTGGACGCAAGGATAAGCACACGGGCGCCGTGGACGCGTTCTCGGAGTTCTGGCAGGCTACTTACGCGGAGGTTCCCGAGCCGCCTTGCGGGTACCCCGAGTCGATCACTATGTGCTTCGATGCTGTTGCGCAGGCCAAGATGGAGGAGGAAGAAGACGCGATGAAGGTCGAGGACATGACCGCTGTTCACGAAGACGCCGAGAGCCTGACACTTGTTTCTCCCGTGCTCGAGGCTGAGCAGGTCGTTGTGGAAGACGAAGAGGTCATGCAGAGCGACGAGGAAGGATCGGTTGTCATCCCTTCTCCAAACTCGCTCGCTCGCAGACCGGCGTCTGCGATTTTCTCGCGCGAGTCGTCCCCTGTCGCAACCCTCCTCCTGGTCCCAACTACTCCAACGACCATCCTTCGCGACCTTGCTTCGCTGCACCGCCCCCACAAGTCTCCCGTCAAGGACCAGCTTACTTCAGTTCCTTCGGATGCCTCACCCACTGCGGATGCATTCCCAAGCCGATCTCCGACAACCCCGAAACGGTCTCTGGGGAAGAACAAGGAAAACCAGTCCCCCTTGCCAACGATCGCGTCTGTCACGGAGCGTTTAGCAGCGCGTTCTCCCTTGCTCCTCGAGTCTATCCTGGGCAAACGTCCGCGTTCCGACGATCTGGAAGATACAGCGAAGCTGGACGAGAAGGTGTCGAAGAGAAGTCGGTTGGAGGCATCGCCCTTCGCGCCATCTACACTCTCCAACGTGCAGGTCTACTCGGTGATGCATGATACCCTTCAGCAAGCCTCCATTCGTACCGCGTCGGCTTCAAAGCCTGGTTCTTCGAAGATCTGTCAGCCGGGCAAAGCGGACGAAAGGCCTTCCGATGCGGAGTCCGAGGCTTCAGGAGTAGAAACCACTCCTACGCCGATCTCCCGTAAGCGCAAAGGGGTGTTCATGGACGCTGTCGAGGTTCCTTCTGTGGACCAAGTCCGCGCCTGCCGTCGGTCGAGCCTCGAGTCCCTCAAAGATTCGCTGGAGACGGAGACAGAAGCCGAATCCGAAGCTGAGCCTGCATCGCCCGTGGAGGTCCGCAAACCGACCATCAGGCGTACGCGGTCTGCGACTAAGCTCCTAGGAAAGGACGCAGACTTCCAAAGGCTCGAGACCCCGAAGAGGCGTAGACGCGGTCGTGCGGCCGAGTTGCGAGAAGAAGCCGCAGCGATGTCCTCCCCGCTCCAAGCCCTCTGTGATGCTCCACCGTTCGGCAGTGGTAAGTACCCTTTAGTTTGCTGCGCTGCGGCTCGTTGCTCACTATTCTCGCACGCTCTCTTTCAACCCGTAGACGATTCTATCATGGTCGCGTCACCTGCCACCGACATTTTGGATCTTCCTCCTTCTGACGACGAACCGCCTGTGGGCCAAGTGACGCCCCACCGAATCGTCTCACCATCCCTTCGTCGCGTCAAGCGGCTGGAATTCAACTCCAGCTCCGACCCTCCTAGTGACGACTCCAATATGTCGAACTCTCCTTCGCGCGACCGCGTCATACGCAAGATCGCGTGGCTCAAGAAGAGCAAACACTTTAGTTCGCCTAGGTCATCGCCGAGGATCCGCGCCCGCTCAAGCGTCGGCTCCTCTTCGTCCCTGCTCGGCAGCGATCTCTGATTCTCCACACTTCACGAAATGGAATCTGATCTCTTGAGGTGCGCCAAGACGTATGTTTGTTTTTCCACCACCACGTTCGTGCTGCCGCTCCCACCTACCTCGCAATATGATATTCTTCCCTTTGGACCGCCCTCCTCCCGTTCCCATGTCCTGCATCCGTCGAAATTCACTGTCGATAGTTTTGTGAATTCCACCGTTACTGCAAAGGTTCTTCAATGTAGATTAGGCATCCTGACATACACCAGGCTACGCACTCGATGCATCATATGCCATTTGCCAAAGTTCCCATGCAACGCAATCCATGTCGTACTTACTCTGTGATCCTAGCCAAGTCTTTCACACTGCAATTAGGTCCAAAGCGCATGTGCGCGAGTACAATTATTCCTTTACGTACTTGGCAGAGTCTCGACGGTCGAAGAGGGGAGAGGCTTGTGTTTCAAGCTTTCGTGATCATGACGACCAGCTGAGGCGCTCGGAAGCATGGAGGCTTAGCACAGCCACTAATATCCGCAGCCTGCATCAGAAAGTGCTCCACCTCTCCATCGGCGTTGAATGCATGAACGAGCCCATCTGCCATACCGCCGTGTACAACCAGAGCGGACAGGGCTCGAAAGGTGGGTAGAAGAATGGACTCTGCGCATATACAGCCCTCTCTAACAAGTGGCGTGTTGACAGGTGACAGAGCCTCATCCGTGTGGCTCAGAATAGGCTCAAGTGAAGGCTGTCGTGCTCCCGGAGTCCCGCCAGCCGACGGCGGATCCCCCATGTTAAGTGAACGACACCTCGCGTATGAACGTGCAGAGATGCCGCTCCACGCCCGGGAATACTTCTACGCAACCCAGAAGCGCCAGGGTCCAAGAAGCCCAAAGCATGCGAGCATCCGTCTAGCCGACGGTGAGGTGGCACTATAAGAGCCCTTCAGCCGCAAACGGTTTTCTCTATCTGTCCTCCAGACTTCCCCTCCCCCCTCCTCGTCTCGCTGTCCCGTTGCCCCGGCCGCCGCTCGTTGTCCGATCCGTTCTTTAACGACCCCTCATACCAAGTCTAGTCATGTTCGCCTCCGCGAAGTTCGCCGCTGTCCTATCCGTCTTCGCCGCCGCAGTGTCCGCCGCCCCGGCTAAGGTCTTCAACTCCAACAACGTTGGCAACGTCGACATCGTATTCCGCCCCGACATCACCGCACCCGCTGCCGGCGCCGTGTGGAACACGGGCTCCATCCAGACTATCACTTGGGACACCTCGGACATCCCAACAGAGGCCCTGAACCAGACCGGTCTCGTCCTCCTCGGGTACCTTGAGGACGGCAACACTAACGAGCACCTTGACGTCCGTACGTATCTTTGTTCTCCACGCACTCTAGCATTCCCACTTCTTGGAAGTGTGACTTATGAAGAGAACCAGAGCACCCCCTCGCTACCGGCTTCCCTATCACCGACGGGTCTGTTAGCGTCACGGTCCCCGAGGTGGATCCTCGCGACGATTATGTCATCGTCCGTACGTATACTTACCTTTCTCTCATACCGTGCAATGGGTTCTCATTCCTCCATGTTTCCCGGCAGTGTTCGGCGACTCGGGCAACACCTCTCCCAAGTTCACCATCACGGCCTCGGCCGCCTGAACACCGGCTTGGGCACCTGTCCTGCCGCCCTTCAGGCTTGATTACATCGTGCCACGGACTTTTGGGATTCAATTTACACGACGAGATTGAATGTCTGGACAGTTTGCATGGATTTTGCTACAACTATCGTGACTATCACACAATACGGACTGTCTTGTTACACTCGTTTGAGCATTGCAAAACTAGTTGTTCCAACAATCCTGAGTGTGAGGTTCTCGAGAGCCAAGTCTGCATAATTGTAAGTATGATATGTAAGGACGGTCATACCGTCACACGGCAGGGATTCCGCCCTTTTGGACGGGAGAAAAGTCAATAAAAAGGCATTACCGGTGAAAGACTTTTCTCTACACGTGACCGGACTAGAGAAAAGTCGCACAAAAGTCACACTTGTTTTCTGAACTCTAGACTACTATAACCATCTTTCTACTTATCTCATATTTGATCTTACAAGGGCTCCAACAAAAATCCGGAACCGAACCAAAACAAGTGTGACAAGAGTGGGATTCGAACCCACGCCCTTTCGGACCAGATGCTTACGTAAGCCTGATTCTGGCGCCTTAGACCGCTCGGCCATCTTGCCGTTCTCTTGTTTGACGTATGAATATACAGAACAGTTTTCTTTTTGTATAGTTATTTATAAGTGTAAGACGAGGCGTTATGACCTCAACGGCGTCAATCTCTCCGGCTGGCAGGCATCCCATCCTGCGGACTCGGATGTCCCCTTCCCCCTGGCTTCTCGTATAAATATCCGCCGCCCTCTCCCTCCACCTTCTCTCTCCTTGCCTATTCCCCTCCTCGAGCACTCTCCCTGGCATTTTCTCTTCCAGCCCTACCCGATCCACAATGGACGCCCCGAAGCCCGCCATGACCACCTCCGCCCAGCCCCAAGCTGTCCAAATGAGTGCGTCCCCCCACTGTCATCGTCGCGCATAGCAGAGCTCATGGACCGCAATGGTACAGGCGTTATGAACCCGCCCGCCCGCCAGGGAAACCAGACTCACTCCGAGGAATGTCAGCGCAAGCGCGGCCTTGCTGAGCGTCTCCGTGGTGGTGGTGCTGGAAGGGTACGTACCGTCAGTTCGCCACCCATCCTGATGTCGTTCTCACCGGCGGCGTTCAGGACTGTTTCTTGGGCTTGATCGAGTGCTTCATCTGCTTCGGTACGTTTCAACCCATACCCTCCTCGCGTCCGCGCCTATATCTAACCCTTCCGCCCACCCCGCAGAGTGCTGCAAAGTGAGTCGTTTCGGGGACATGAGCCCTCTCACCGTCCTCATGCTGCTGTTGCCCCCTAGGACTGCTGCGAGTGTTGCGCGGACATCATTTGTGAGTGCTTCCCCGCTCTGGTTCCGCTTCATATGACTGATATCGCGCCATCATTGAAGGCTGCCCGTGCGAGATGTGCTGCTGAGCGCGCAATTGCTCCGCCTCACCGGCGAGTTGTGAGACGCTTGACGACGTCTGGAGACATACTGTACCGTAGAACTGTGTCTGTTGGAGCTGTGAGTTGGAGCGTGCAGTATACACCTGACGCGCATATATGGACATTCTCCACCGCGACGTACCCATGCGCGAAACCCACGTTCGCTCGAGCGCTCGCGCCGAGAAGGCGGCAGTGGCAACGCATCGCCTGGTGTCTCCCCAGTGCGGCCATTGCGGCCTGCACCTGCGCCGCCGTAAGTCTGCCCCGCTGTAAGTCGACGCTGGTGAATCAGAACACTGGATTCCGGCAGTGCTATTTGACCGGTC
The DNA here is from genome assembly GCA_000338015.2 of Ganoderma multipileum BCRC 37180. Taxonomy (NCBI): domain Eukaryota; kingdom Fungi; phylum Basidiomycota; class Agaricomycetes; order Polyporales; family Polyporaceae; genus Ganoderma; species Ganoderma multipileum. Next base: position 61,030 of record BACB01003194.1, read on the forward strand.
TAGTCTGAAGATTCTATATTTAGACATGGGAGTGCCTTGTCGGCGCGAGGAAGACGATCTCGCACGATCCATTTCACGTTGGCGACAGGGGTGCACACCAGAACTCCTGGCACAAACACAAGCATCAGATATCTCGGATATTGAATCGAGACCAAGGCTTGAGGCGACGTACAGAGGACAATCCAACGCGTACATGCGTAGACGTGCAACGTGCAAAACATGAGTTCTGCGGTGTACAGGAGACGTTGCGCAAGCGAGGTCATAGGGCTTACTCCTGTTTGATTCTTCAACCGAAAGGAGGGATCAGTATCCCGAGGTAATACATCGGATTCGGAGCGTACAGACATCCGTCCACCGGCGGAACGAGCTCCTCGGCTGCGCCCCATATGATCATTCGTGCTTCCAAGCTGCGGAAGCCATTTCGCGAGAATAAGGCGCGATGAATGAACAGGAAGGCTTCCAAAAAGACTTGGCATCGTGCACCGAGGGAGGGAGTTTCCTGGCCAAATCGAGGCCGGGTTACCGGCGGTCGAGTTCCAGACTTCGCAAGACCGCGATTGAACCTGGCGAGGGGGGGGCGATCGGGCACACCGGGATGGGACGCAGGACCGGAATTTGAGCTTCAGTTTGCGCACTGTGGATGGCATCTTATCCCGAAGTTCAGGAAAAAGATGGCAACTGTTGAAATTTTGAAGCGCTGAATGATGACCGGCAGTATTACCGCTAGAGGGTGAGATAGGGCACCATAGGAAGCTGAGTCGTGCGTACTTACTTTCGGAGGGGCAGTCATCCGCCGTTTCACAGCGGCTTCGACTTCATCGAGTTGACTTTGTTTTACTCAAGGAGGGCGTGCATCGGTGGGCGGCCCGATTGGGGCAGTTTGCGGGTCACTGGTATTACGAGGGTCCGGAGCGCCTTCCACAGGATTCGAAAGTCGACCTCGGAGGCGAGCCGGACGAGGATGAGGAGCATCCAAGTGACTGGTCAAGTTGACGATTTGTGTCATCGCGATAGGCGTTGAACGCAACATCAAGGTACGTTCAGAAAAAAAAATGCTGCTTCGCGATCGCTAGACATGTACGAAAAACGTCACTCAAACCATCAACTAGGCCCGATGGAAGCAGGATCATACTCGCCTTCGTCGTGCTCGCAGTCACGACGCAACCCCTGCCTCTTACATGGGGTCCCACAGGTATGGCTCGCCTCCTGTGCATGGACGGATATTGATAATGTTGCGCCGATGCTCGTTCAACATCATCGCGAAACACTTCCTGTTTCGGCGATGGATTCCGTCCGTCAACATATTGCATCTACGCACAAGGTTATTGGCTCAATAAACACGAGATAGCGAAATTAGGAGTTTCCAACTCACGAGCTCGAATGAGTCCGACTGATACGACGGAAGTTGCCCCACGAATCGGCGTCCTGGACTGCATATAGTGAAGAAGTGCCCTAACCACCTGCGGTTAATGCAACTGACCATCCTAAAGAACTCGCTGCGATTCCTTGGCCAGACAAATCCTGTGTGTATCGACACGCATGAACCCCCACCCTAGTCGCAGAATCCTACGGCTACTGACAATGAATAGCTCTGGGAGCAATCTCGCCGCCTGTGCAATATCTCCGGTGCTAGATTGGTGTGGATGGCTGGACAAAACTGTAACAAATATCTCCTAGCAGCCCAGATTGCCCTGGAAATGGACGGGGCACCGGGAGAATGTCTAGATGGCCGCTGTGAGGACGAGGACGAATGCATCAAAGCGGACAAGGCGTGAACATTGTTATCCATACACACAAGGTGAGTGAGAAGACTGCGCCCGATGGCCTTCCGATAAGTTCACCAGTAGCATTGCAGGTTAGATGAAGACGATGCCTGCCATTGTTGTAGGGGAAGCTCGACAGCACTGCTGGTTTCGATGATTCCATGAGATTGATAGGATGATCAATGCAAACGGGCTCACCAGTGGTACCTGTGGTGCCGAAGATCGTCCCTCGTCTCTCCGCCAGAGACTGCTTGAGTCGGTGGCCATGTGCAGTGATAAGACATAATGGTCGCGTAGAGCCGCAATGATTCGCTCATCGTTGGCGGAAAACAGATCAAATAATTAGAATAATGGTAATGCTGGGATCCGTATGGGCGGGAGGGGTCCTTGGGTACATGGCGGGGGGAGACAAAAGGTGAACGGGCTGATGGGAGCAGTAGGACGGGTTGACGTCGAAGGTCTTCTGCATTGCGACGTGAACGGTCACATGATCACAAACGCGTCACCCGATCACAGTCAATGCCCTTGCCAACGCTGCCGGTGCTTGCGCATTGCACGCTCACCTCTTCTAAATCGCACATGTTTGAGTAAGTACAAAAGGCTATAGGAGCACCGACGGGTAACTATGGTCAAGGGTAGTCGCCGCTAAGCTGGGCATTACAACAATTGACCCAACATTGACAAGTAAGTTCGGCAGCTGTAAATGGGACTAGTAATGGCCTAGCAGATGATCGATGTCTAGTAGTAAGTATGCATCCACTTTATCTTGAATAGGATTGACGGCCTTGTTCTCACCCCTGGTACCTAGGTGTCACTCCGTCTCATGCACCGCCATTAATTGTTGTCGTATATAAAGATCTTCAGTGCCACCTCCAGCCGTCTTCTCCCTCTGCAGTCCTCGACTTCGCTGGCAGGCTGCGATCCTTCTCATCTCGCTCCTCATCACCTCAGCTCACCTAAGCGAGTCGCTGGGTTTGGCCTCCTGCCCTCCTAGCATCTCTACCTCCCATGAGCAACCTGGCCACATCCATGATGAACGAGAAGGCTCAGCCTCAAACTCCGGCACCAGCCTATCCAGGCTCTCCCCCTACCGGTCCCAATCCTGCCCTGCCTCAGTCACCATATACTCCGCCGGTACAGCCTCAGGGCATTCCCCAGCAGTACACGGGCCAACCGCCCCCACAAGGGCAATACTACCCACAGCAGTACCTTGCTGGCCAACACCCAGCAGCGCAGCCGCAATTCTATCCGACTGCTGGAGGATATGCGCAAGGAATTGGCCCCCAGTCTGGCTTTCAGACTGCGCCGGCGCAGACGATCTATGTGATGGGTCCCGGGGCGCAGTATCAGCAACAAAGTAAGTTACGTCTGCCGCCTTCCCCTCTTCTTTCCCCTCGTCGGCTGAATACTGGTTCTTATTATAGTGTTTGCCATGTGCGCCAACGGCAACCACGATGTAACGACGAAGTATGGCATGGTGGGCATTCTCACCGCCATCTTCTGCTTCCCGATCGGCCTCCTTGCTCTCCTGTACGTATCTCATGGGCCAGGCGTTATCGATTGTTGCTGTCGGTCGCTAACATTGTTTCTTTCCTTCCCCATGATAGAGTGGACAAGGAGCACCGATGCGTACGCTGCGGAACCCTCGTTAATGTGTAAGATCGTTGCCTTGGTCAAACTCGTTGTGTCTACACGGCAGGGTCCTTACGTCGCCACGCCTCGCTATTATTCCATTACCCGTCCTCTTCGGCGTACCAGTTCTCAGTCTCGTTCTCAGACAGTCTCACACTCGCGGTCTTGTACAACAGTCCATGTATCAATTTCTTCCCCTACGGTCAATTATAATCGTCTCCGGATCTATCTGTCACCACAAAGTTTATCCGTCGCATCCGCGCCGATGCTTCTTCAACATGTGCGGGAGTGCGAGCTCCACGACCATTACGGAAGTCGCGCGATTCTCGTGCTTTGTTGAATCCATATTAGACTCTACGCCTCATGTCTTCTGGCTGTTCTCGCCACCCGGTAGTGAAGGCAGTGATCTGTTCCAACAGATAGTGAGCAATCACCTGTCTTAATGCGCCGACATCCAGGCGAACATATGTGAGAAGTCGAGGGCGGCGTGCTGATCATTATTACTTGACATATTCGACTTGACAAGGGTCGAAGATGTGATATACCAGATGCAAGTATGGCGTTCGATGAACCAAGATAGACGACAAATCAGCATGTTCGACATCGACAAGGGATACTGTAGGAGACGAGAGGGCGAGAATGAACCTAGGGCCCCATCTGTCGAAGTGCTGGCCATCCACCCATCTCGGCCACCACTTCTCGAAACCTGAGTGAATACCGCAACCAGCCATTAGCTCGATTCGTTTGCACACCAGCAAACGCAGTCACGACTTACCTCTGCCGCTCCTTCTACTCCTCCGCATCCAGCGCCTGCTTCGTCAGCCCAAACGCACCCCACCTGGGCCCCATCTTGCCCCGCCATTTGACTCGCATCCCCTGCGCCTCCGCCCACGCCCGCTCCTGCCTCCGCACTGCCGCGAAGTGGGGGATGTTCCTCGACGTCCTGCCACCGGTCCGAATTCTGCATTCGCACCTCATCACACTCCTCGTCGTCGTCCGAGTCATATTCGTCTTCTGAGCAGTTGGTATCGACGCAGAGGAGGTTAGGGAAGAGCCCGGACAGAAAACCGGCGACCATGGACACGTCCGTGATCGCCGCCTGGCCGACCTGGAGCGCCTGGAGCCGGTGCACGGGGTGGCCCCCACAGAGGCTAGGCGGGAAATCTCTGAAGTCCCGTACGAAAGAGGCGGGAGAAGTGTCGAGCGGGAGGCCCAGGAATTTGAGCGTCGGGCACTTGTGCACGAACGGCACGAAGGCGGGCAGCGGGACGGTGTTGCATGGTTCCCCGCGGCCATGGCGGACTGCGAGGCGGAGCGTGGTGGCTTTCGGCCAGGCGTCCGCGCAGTCGAGCAGGAAGCGGTCGTCCAGCGCGATCGGGCACTCCTGCAGGTCCACCGTGAGGAGCTCCTTGAGTCTGAGGAGAGGGCGGACTGTGTCCGGGGTTAAGGCCTCTTGCGGGGGGTCTGAGCCCGCGCAACGGAGGACCACTTTCATGTGACGGAGCCCGGAATGCTCGACGGCGAATTGCGTAAAGGTCTCCTTGACCAACGATCGGCTGGCGGGGGAATATACGTCGAGAGAGACCGCCTGGAGTGAAGGGGACCGGATGCTGCACACCAAGTTGTGAGCGAGAGCCATGCTGTCGGTGTTGAGATTGAGCATGCAGAGGTTACCAAACGACAGGTATGGTCGCCGCGGAAGCCCAGTCCACTTTTCGTTTCCAACGATGCAGTCGATGATCAGTATCCTCAAATTGGGAAGTAATGAGAGCGCGTTCGGGATAGGTATGTCGACCGAGGATTTCTTGAGTACGAACAGCAAGAGGGAGGGGAGGTTTTCTAATGCATGCAAGAGGTCACGTTTCAGCTCCTTTGGCCGGATCGAACAATCGAGGGTAAGCTGGGTGAGCTTAGGACAGCTACGGACCATCTACTGAAGAAGCTGCATGGTGACTTGTCTGGTGGCCGCCTTAATTGTTTCGTCGTTGGTCGTGTGGGTGGCAAAGCGGCGCTTCTCTAACTTCGGGGAGAGGAGCGCGCGTACCGGTCCAACCGTGTGCTTGGTGAGGTCGAGCGACAAGTCTTGAATCTGCGGGAGTAGATGCGCGGAAGGACGGAAGGAGTCTAGCGTCGATAGCACTTCTGGATGCGTCCTGATTGCCTTTGTACGAGGGTATTGTGCGGCAAGATCGTTCGAGAGGCATTTGACCCGCCGAGCATAGTTGATAAAGCGCGTGTAATCAGCAGGGACTGGTGGACGCACAAATTTCTGGTAAAATGAACGGTCGGTGTTTTTAGAGGTACAAGGGACTGTGTATATGAGCACTCACAATTACATGCTTCTCCACTCTACGCCTGCTCCGTGGAAGCTCCTCCAGAGTCCACAGGTCGCCAGGCATGGAAGATATGAGAGGAAAGAGGTTTGGAATCTGTTCCCACAAGCGATCCAACGCCGGCCCAGAGAGGGCCTCGCACGTTCTCCGTGAGCGACAGGAGGCCACGCCGATCGCCCGGACGACCACGGTCACAGCACGTCTCTTCAAGAGGATTGAGGAAAGAGACGATATATGCCAGGAGGTCAGGCGGGAGCGTCTGGAAGTGACTCTTCGCGTTCATGAGAGGAAGAGGTAGTGGAGGAGGCCGAGGGGAGCATTCACGAATTGGGGAAATGCAGGGGCGGTCGCAAGAAAACTGGAGTCCTGGGGACGGTGGAACCGGCTAAAGACATGGAGACGCGTCCGCATCCACGCGTGTCGCGACGGTCACATGGCTTCCTCCGATCAGTATTCCCCATAGGCGCCCCTCTAAGTACTTGAAAACTTGAACGCTTGAGCAAGAAGCTGGGACGCATGGACGCAAAGGTAGACTCTTGGAATGCACTTCACCAAACCATTGAGCCTATGTTTGTCGCTGGAAACTCCACCAGAACTTGTCCGTGATTCTCGCATATGTATCTGCGCATCCGCCCATATTCTTGAATTTCTATAAAGATACAGCAAGGATACAGAGTAGTTTTTTTACGTGACCTTATAGACTCGAAGACCGCCCCAAGTCTTGTGGCATCCCGAAAGGATTTGTTCGAGGTATGTACGGCTTCAGTCCTAGCACCGGTCAACCTTATTCACATTAACGGGACCGGAATAGTACCTATATTGACGTGAGCTCGTCTAGAACCCTCAGAACTGATTGGACGCGCAGACCTGAGGACCTTTACATCAAGGCAGACGTCCCCTCTCTCACTGGCGCAAGACCGCGGGCAGTCCGCTCACGCTCTCGAATACGAGCAATCTCCCGCAGGATGTTGACGACCCTATACCAAGCCGCCCTAGCCTCCACCTCGGCGATGATCTCCCGCGTCTCTTCCTCCGAGAAGAATACGCCATCGTCCTCCTGTTCTTCCAACACTGACGCTGGCCGCCAGTCCCCCTGTATGTACTTCACATTCGGGAAGTAGCACGACAGGAAGCCCGCGACCGCCGCTGGGCTGCTGATGGGCGACCGGCCCAACTTCAGGTCCACTAAAGCAGTCTGCGTCTTGGATCGAGGTTTCTGGTGGAAGTGCTTTGGGGTGAGTGCAGCGGGGCAAGGGAGCATAGACAAGCTGCACATGTAGAACTCGTCAGCGGAACGACCGGAAGGTATCACGACACGGAGAGATGCGGCGCGTACTCGACATTGACAGTAGGGCCGTGCAACAGCAACGCGCCGTACGGTCCGTTGAGGTCAACGGGTTCCTCCATGGGGAGCGTTGGGTCGATCGTGAGTCCTAGCGTCTCGAGGCGAGGGCACCTGCGCCCGAGTGGGATCAGGCCTTCCAGCGTGACCTTTGACGTTTTTGCCGTCGGGGATGGGCCAAACACAAGCGCTTTGATATTCGGCCACGCGGCGGCGGCCTTCTTCAGGGTGCCGTTGTCGATGTCGAAGTCGCACTTGACGCCGAGATATAGTTTTCTGAGTTTCCTCAGCGCGAAGAACGGGCGAATATGGTCCTCAGTGAGAACATGGCGCTCGAGGGGTTCAGACTCGACGTGGCATGCGAGGGAGATGAGGGAGAAGTGATGCGCGTCCTTGTGCTCCACTATTTCCTCCAAGAAGTTGGTAACAAGGCGGAACGGGACCGGGGAGTCCAAGACGTGGAGGGCGACAACCTCAAGGCATGCAAGCGTGGGTTGCTTGAGGAGGACGAAAAGAGTGAGGAGGAAAAGGTCGCTCGAATGGGTTAGACGAAGCTCGCGGAGTGTCGGGAATGAGTTCATGCCTGGCTTGAGGAGTAATACGAGGTCGTTAGCGGTAATGTCGCCAGCGAACTGAGCTGCCAAGACGACCAAATATGGCAGCGCTGCGATGTGCCGGAGGGCCCCCAAGTTGATAGGCATGTGGCCAACCTGAAGGGCGCGCAGAGATGTGGAAGTGCGGGCAACGACGTTGGACAGTAAAGACCAACTGGTGGAAACCCACGGTTGGCCGTCGATGTTCAGATTCAGAGTGCACAGGTTGGGTGCCATCGCATGCATTCTTGACAGCGTCTCATTCCAGTGGCTTTCGTCCACCTTCGGTGCCGTGGGCCGTCCGTAAGGACACCAAGTTGAGACGTCTTGGATCTTGGGGCCGAATAGAACCGAGAATGAGCGATAGAAGTCGGCATAGTATCGCAGGTCTGGAGAACAGCGAAGGACACGGAGGTTCGGGAGGAGCCGTCCGTATGGACGAGACTCGAAGGCGTCCAATACGGTGGGCGAGAATAAAATGGATCGCGTACGAGGGTGGAGATGCGTGCAAGCGGCTGGTAGGATTATGCGTTTTATGCGAGGGGCGTAATGGTTGAATCGAACGAGGTCGGCGTCCTCCAGCCATCGCTGACTTAATGTCTAACAGAGTGGGTGAGATGAGCATATCGCAGACCGCCGGGTTCTGGCACGTACCACTTCAAGCGGACCTTCTGGCCCCCCTAGTCGCCTACGGCGCCAGACACCCTGCGGCAGCGTGTAGATAAGGACGCCGAAGGCAGGGACGGTATCCCAGAGAGCATCTGCGGCATGTTCGTGTAGAATGCGAGACGTCCTTGCAAGGGAGATGACAGTATGCAGTCCGGCATAATGATCGTCGCGTTCGTCTGGGGGGTGTACTCGCATGAACTTGTTAGGTACCTGCACACCGGTGAGTATGTCGCATATACTGCGAAGCGCCTCCGGCGGGAGGCCCTCCAAGGTCGAAGCCCCTCGGGACCCCTGCATCGCGATCAGGAAGTCAAGCTACGAGCTGGGAGAAAAGTTGAAGAAGGTAGAGCTGAGGGGGAACTGAGGAGGTCGACCTGCTCCAAATGCAAGCGCTTGCGAACAATTAGATAGCTACTTACGGTATACAGGGCCGGTTCACATGTACAAGGGCGAACTTTAAAGTCAGCAACAGCTCGACTGGTACCTGAGGACAATGCAAAGAATTGCATAAGGTATAAGGGAGCCTGGGTGATACAGTTAAAAGGTTCAGAAGACGGTGCACCTTGTTAGTGAAATGCGGGCGCACCAGACTCCAATCCCGACCCTGACGTCCATCCATTCCGCGACTAACCCCAACATGTTCGAAGACTAAATCGAGCGTTGAAGGCCGAATTGGTTGACGTCGAATGGCAGGACGCCACACGCCTCATTGAATGGTTGATTTTGCGTTTCACAAGGTTGACCTGATCATGTCGCCCACGGCACTGCGGACGAGCCTACACGAGAGCGGGCCCCGCTTTCCGACCTTGCCTTGTGCTGGCAACCCTCCTCCTTATACAGCGGAAATTCGCGCCAGGATATTGAACCGAAGGTGCAGTGGGGGACATGGCGGACGTCGGTTACGTGCCCATCGACCAGGAGCGGGTTGGTACTAATGGTACACCGAAGCATTTTTGCCACGATGCCAAGACAGCATTTGACCACGGTCGGTCGCTTCCAGTGATTCCGTGTCGACAGACGACAAAAGACGAGTAGGGAGCACGCTGAAGACTTTTGAATATTGGCGAACATAGGCGAGAGCGAGGCAAGGGAAGAGGTGTGCTACAGGCGGCAGGCTGACTGCGACGGCGGGCCGGACTGGCGCCGGGCTGACAGCATGTGCCGTCCCTGAGTGGATTGACTGCATTGGATGCATTGACCGACGAGCACTTGTCTGTCCTTGACCATCTCATGCAGTCTTGGTGGGCCCTCTTCTCTTCCGACCCCTCACCACGCCGCATGTTGATGCATTATTAGTCATCACCCTTCCAGACGACTGCAGTCGACCCCTTTCTCGTCACCTTTGAACGCTAGAACGTCTCGCCTTCCCATAAGGGGATCGGCATTACCCAACCAGCCCCGGCTATTGCGCAATATTGACTCGGCAGTCGATGGATAAAGATGTCAGCTATCAACCCACGCGCATCCGGTCTCTGGGCCTCCTCTCGAATGAGCTACATCTCCGTCTCGGACTCGTACGACGATGACGCCGGCTCCGACGTCGACCTCGAGGCTATGGGGTTTGAAGTCGCCGAGGATGATGGGAGGACGCCGCTGGACAAGACCATTGACCGCATAGGCATGGGTGAGTAACGTCTTGTTATTCAAGCGGAGAAGAACGCTGCGTCTCATAGACATCGCATTCAGGGAGCTACCAGTGGACGCTCCTCTGCCTTTGTGGATTTGGTAAGTGTCCGTTTTACCCGCGTGCGTTATCTCCATTGTTAACCTATCCCCAGGCTGGTTGGCGGACAACGTACGTGGGCCCGACTGCTGGGAACGGCGTATTTGACGAGTTGAGCAGATGTGGATCCAAGCAGTAGCGATCATCCTCCCTCGAGTGCAACAGCACTTCTCAGGTACGTCGTTTATTCTGTGTCCAAGCCTTGACTGGAAGACATATACCTCTCCACATCCAATACAATCATTCCCTCGGTCGTCGTGCCCACCGATTCCTTCTCCCCTACCCTGACTGGTGGTCTCCGCCGGTCAATTCAGTCTTGTGCATCAGTCTCACTCGATTTTTCCCAGTGCAGGATAGATATATCGGTCTGCTATCGTCTTCCATGTTCGGAGGGATGATGTTTGGTGCCGTAGGATGGGGTACATGTGAGTGGAAAATTCCTGTCTTATGGACCTTTGTTGACATTGTATCTCGTTCTCAGGTAGCGACCTTATGGGTCGAACAACTGCATTCAATGCCACGCTCTTTCTAACGTCGTTATTCGGCATCTTCGCATCCGTCGCTGGCACGTTTGCGTGGTTATGCATCGCTCTCTTCTTCCTTGGCAGTGCTGTTGGAGTACGTAAACTTACGATGAGTTGACCGTGTGGGTGTGCTCATGAGACACCATTAAAGGGCTCGATGCCGACCGATGGAACGCTTCTTTTGGAGCATATGCCGAACGGGAAGCAGTACCTGGTTACCGCCCTCTCCGTCTTCTTCTCCTTCGGCGCGGTCTTGTCGGCGGTTATTGGACTCCTTGTCATTCCTGCACACTCATGTCCACCTTCCCCGGCACCATGCGACGCTGCCACCCAGAACCAGGGCTGGAAGTACCTACTCATTGGCCTCGGGCTCATCGTGAGTAGAATTGTTATCCCTGTCAATCATGTTACAGCATAACCAATGCTCCGTAGACCTTGTCCATGTTTCTGGCCCGTATGGTCTTCTTCCGCCTGCACGAGTCTCCTAGATATCTCGTGCATGCGGGTCGTCCACTAGAAGCGATAGAGTCCCTGCAAATGATCTCCAAGTTCAACGGCTCGGAACTCTTCCTAGACCCAGAAGACGTAGACGACACCGTTCCCCCGTCGGTGTCGACCACCCAGACGAGCCTGCCCAACGGAGGCACAGGCGAAGAAGCACAGAAGCCCCCATCACCCCAAGAACAGAGCAACGAAGCGCTCCGCTCTGCACCACCAGACGCTGCCCACTATAGCTCCGTCGGCCAGCCGGACGTGTCTCTGGAAACACACCAGTTCGGCACGCCCCTGAACGTGGCGAACTCGACCTTCCGCTCCTGGGACCGTCCACCCTCCACCGCACCCATAGTAGAAGAAGCGGCCGAACCTCTTGTGGCACCGGCACACAGACCCCGGCCAAGTAGGACGGCGTCGAGTGCGCACCGGCGGTCGCGCAGAATGTCGACGGCGTCGGAGTACATCGAGAGCAAGAGTGGGCCGCTGTGTAGGGCGCTCCCGCGATGGATGCGCCGCTCCGCACTAGCGTGGATAGACCGCGTCGCGATGGTGCTTTCCCCAGAGTGGATGCGGACGACGCTGCTGGTGTGGGCGGCGTGGTGCGGGATGTCGTTGGGTGAGTGGCGCGCTCCGTTTGGATCGAATGTTGCAGCCGCTGATACGTGGGTGCTTGCAGCGTACACGATGTTCAACGTGTACTTGCCGAAACTGCTTGAGACGCGCTCGCCGTCGAGCGATCCGAACGGGGCGCCGAAGTCCCTTGAGGATAGTCTGTGGGACGTGGTCATATATTCCCTTGGAGGATGTCCAGGGGCTATCGTGAGTCTCTTGCGCTCAGATGGATGCGACCAGCTCGCTCACACGAGCTACTATCTTCTAGCTTGGTGCGTGGCTCATTGAGTCGCCACTAGGAAGGCGCTGGTCCCTCGCAGGAAGCACCTTCCTGACCGCTCTCTTCTGCTGGATGTTTGCAATCGTTGAACACCCATGGTTAGTGCGCGCGAGCACAGTCGGGATCAGCCTGAGTGCTACGGTACGTATTGCGTCTTTGACTGGCACACTGCAATCAAGCGCTGACGAGCCGTCTCAAAGGCGATGTATGCCGTGTTGTACGGGTGGACCCCAGAAATCTTCGGGACGAAGGTTCGCGGGACCGCGTGCGGTATCGCTTCCGCGTTATCTCGAGTGTGCGTTCTCGAAGTCCTTGTCTTCTCCTGCACAACGGTACTTATACTGCCGTATCTATAGCGGTGGCATGATTGCGCCAATCCTTGGGGGATCTTTACTCGTCATTGACCATACCGTCCCCGTCTACACGAGCATCGTCGTCTTCGTCATTTCCGGCGTATGCGTGCTGCTCATCGAAGAGCGCGAAGTCCAGCGCAACGGCCCGCGCGTCATCGCCCATTGACATTCGCTTCCGCCCCATGTATCAGATAGCTTCTACTAGAGTATAGCGCACCAGAACAGGGCGGTCTGGTTTATTGTATTGATATTGTACCCGCCGGATGGATGTGCTTATATATACTGCAAGATGAGGACGTCCCTCCGCATACCCTCGGGACATGCCCTGGAGTGTGCTTCGCATCCCGCCAGTCACAGGCGGTTGGCTATCTTGGTACGCTGTCAAGATGTGATACAAAACATGCATGGCGATCTGGCGACAAGCTCCAAGATTCGAGTATATATATATATATAGCACTATATCATCAGCTAACGGTGAACCAGGCGCAAGCAAGAATACCGCAAGTTTCTACGTCATCACTCGCGAAAGGGGAAACCCATACCGTCGACCACACAAGAGTCCTCCAAGTCAAGCGGGTCGAAAACTTGATATTCTTCCTGGGTGCTATGCCACGGAAGCGCGGGCGGGACTCTACCTTCCTTCGCTTTTGCCTTGCCCGGCAGCACGTTCTCGATGTACCACCGCTGCTCCTGGCTCCGGATGAGCGAGAACTCCTGTATCGTCCGCTGGACCATCGTCCATGCCATCGACTGCTGCCGACACTCGGCCATGCGCGCCACGACGGCCGCGTCCATGTCAAACACAGCGGCAGGCTCGCGCTCGATGCGCTCTCTCTCGCGCCCTTGGTCCGCATCGTACAGGTCGATCCAGCCGGAGTCGAACGACTGCAGGTCCGGGAACAGGTTCGAGAGCTGCCCCGCGAGCGCGACGTCGTCGCCGTCGGGGATGCGCGAAAAACCCACGGAGAAGTGCTCGAGCGCGCACGCGCGCACCCCGGGGAACGACGGGCGCATGATGTCCGGCTGGTCGAGGGATACGGAGACGTCCGTGTCGAACTCGACGCCGAGGCTTCGGATCTCGAGGCACTCGCGCGCGACGGTGAGGAGGCCTTCGAACGTCGCCTTCGGCCGGTGCGCGAGGACCGCGCTGGCGTACTGTGGTTGTGCGTGCCAGGGGCGCTCGACCCCGAGGCTGAGCGCGGTGAGGTGCGGGAGGCACTCGGCGACCTCGTCGAGGAAGCCGTCGTCGACGTCCCACGGGCAGAGGATGTCAAGGTGGAGGACGCGGATGCCGCGCAGGCAGAGGATGGAGTCGATCGTGCTGAGCCCGATCGGGGCCGGGGGTGCGCCAGTAGTACCGCACGCGACGTCGATGGAGACGGAGATGTTCTTGAGCGACGCACGGGACCGCGGCCGGCGACCGCCTCTGATCGTGTAGAAGAAGGGGACGAGCTCTTTGCGGGGGACGGGTTTGAGCACTTTCACGTTGAGGGTGGTGAAATGCCGGGAGGAGACGTAGGAGAGGACCTTCATGGGTATGTGGAGGGTCGTGGAGAGCATGGCTAGGTCGCGGAGGGCCGGGAAGATAGCGTCCTTCGGCTTGAGGTCCAGGAGAAGAAAGTCGGTTTTGAACCAGGAGATGCGGTCGGTGGAGAACGTGAGGGCTTGGAGGTTCGGGAGAAGAGCGAGGTGAATCAGAGCCGGAATCGAGATGGGTAGAGTGGTAGAGCCACAGCGGAAACTGGTAAGGTGCTGGAAGCTCATGGCCGTGTCCAGGATGGCCTTGACCAACGGCTTGCTGTCCTCGTCCACCGCAACGCTGAAGTCGCGCAAGTCTGGGCAGATGGCCTGCACTTTCTTGAGCACGGTCATGACGCCCTCCTCGACTGCACTATCGCCTTGCGCGATCAGAGAGTAGAGTTGTAGATCGGTGGGCGCCCGCTTCAAAATTGCCAGTGGGAACGTCCTGAGTGTGAAACTCTGAAGTTGCGGCGGACAGAGCCGGTGGATGACGCGTAAAATGGCGAAGGAGCAGGGCGCGTGCCAGTACTCGAGCTTCAGGAGGTTCGGGAGGATGAGCCACGCGTGGTTATGGGCGAACGTCGCCAGCTCCTGAAGTGCCTTTGGGCCAATGAAGTACCGGACCACTTTGTCGGACAGGTGGACGCAGCTTGCCAGAGCCCTAACTCGTCTCGCATAAATATGGAAGCGAGCAAAGTCCGATTCCTTAAGACGCCTGGTGAACGCCTAACACAACGACACGCGCGATGGCTTTTGTCAACAAGGCGCGATGTCTATGGACAGGGGGACCTACAAATCTAGTGTATTTTCCATTGCGCGTCTGCTTATAGCAGTTGCCTGGCATCGTATGAAGGAGAATGGCGATGTTCGGTATGGTTCGCCAGAGCGCGTCCAGGGCAGGCCCAGAGAGCAACCGGGAGGCCCGGGCGAGGATGGCAACCGTCCTTGTCCCAAGTTTGGGATTCGGAACCTGACCCTCCTCTAGGTCTACGATGTACTCGTCCGACAACAGGGCCTCGCACACGGACCGATGTATCTCGGGAGGGACGCGATAGAACGCCGACATGTTTGTCTGCCGAGACGGTCAACTTCATGTGGTTGAAGACAACAAAGGATCAGCTCGAGAACAACTCACATACTTCCCAAGGACAGAGCTTGGTGTACACAAGGCACAAGAAGAACAAGAAATACGTGACTGGGCGTGTACGGGTGTGTGGACCTTGCCAACGTAGACGATACGCGCGAGAGGAGTTGGATACGAACAAGTCCGTTTTTCGCGCCATAAGGCGCGTCGGTTGGCATGTGACCGTGCACAAGCGTCGCGTCCGCCTCCCAAATATTACGGCACACAGAAGTAACAGAAGCCCGACTTCCCAGTACATAAGATAAGTTACACCAATACATACAGCATAAACTCAAAACCCTCACTCCTCGAACACCCGCACCGTCGGTATCGTCATCCCATTCACCAACCCCCACCTCCTCTCCTGCTTCCGTATCTTCGCCAGCGCGGGCATCAAAGTCCACGCGACCCTATTCCACCTATCGCGATAAACCGCCTCCGCGAGCATCTCGTCACGCTCCGCCTCCGTCAGCTGCGCGTCCTCGTCCCACGCGTTCTCCTCGAACGGCCAGTCACAATCGATGTCCACCTTCGGGAACACGTCCGACAGGAACCCCGCCGCGCGGAGCACCTGCCGCTCCTCGATCTTCGAGTACCCGACGTGCAGCATCCGCAGCGCGCGGTGCGGCCGCCCGAAGCTCGGGCGCACCAAATCGGCGTTCGGGTGCGCGTGCGTGTACCCGAGCACGGGGCGCAGCGGCAGCGCGAGCGTGTGCAGGTGCGGGCAGAGCTGCGCGAAGGGGATGAGCCCCCCGAGCGTGACGAGCGGCCTGTCGTCGTCGACGCGCCGCAAGGGCAGGCCTGGCCCGCCGAGGTGGAGCTTGCGCATTTTGCGCCAGGAGGAGGCCATGATGCGGAGGATGTCGTCCGAGAGCGTGAAGGGCGCGGAAATGGTGAGCTCGAGGTCGGTGAGGTTCTGGAGCTTGTAGAACGGCGTGAGGTCGTCCTCGTCGATCTTGCCGTCCTTCTCCACTACACCGTGCACTGCGACCTTGACCGAGCGGAGCCGCCCGTATCCGGATCGGTTGGCCATGGTGGAGAGGAGATCCTTGACTTCTTGAACGGGGATCTCCCAGTCGTTGACACTAACCCGGACGATGCTGAGATTGGAGGAGGAAATAGCCCGCAATAAAACAGTGGGGATGGAGGCATTCCGCTGGTGGGTGACGGACAGCGTGCGGAGCCTGCGAAAGTAGCGCTTGTCCGACGTATTGGCGAAGAGTGCGCGGGTCTCGGCGTCGTGGTTCTCGTCGATCTTGAAGCCAGCGTCGGTAAGATTGGGGAGGGTCGCCAAGTGTAGGACCGCTTTGGGAGTGAGGGGTAGCAGCGTGACATGGACCGATACGAGTTGCTGGAACCCAGGGAGAGTATCGGAGAGAGCGGACGCCATGGCGGCAAACCAAGGGGAGGAATGGGTATTGAAGAATAGAAGATCCGGGGAAATTTCTTGCAGCTTGGAAAGCATCTGCTGGTACGTACTGAGATCTGTCCCCTTCTTGATATTTGAGCATTTATCCGCAATGTTTCGCAGATTCCGGTTAAAGAACATGGGCAGGGCACGGTAGTATGCCACAGGATCTTCGGCTTTGGAAGTTACGTGCAGGACGCCTAAGTTGGGGAACGCGGTGCGCCCGGTGGCAGAAAAGTATGTGGAGAACGCGTCCAGGACGGATGATTGACAGACATTTCTCCACACACGCTGAGGGAACGTTCGGTCAAACGGGTCGTCGAGGATTCGCTTGATACGAGGTGCGTAGTGGTGGAAGCGCACGAGATCTGCATCGACCAAGGGGCGAACGATGGACTACCGGATGCCAGTGGTGAGGAATGGCGTGAACTATAGTAAGAGGTGATACACGCACCAGATTGTGCTCTGTCTCTGAACCGTTCCATTGATGACGGCGGGGTTTCTCCTCTGTAGTCCACGCGTCCGATGGAAGGGTAAAAACAAGGCAGCCATATCCTGGGAGGGTGTCCCAAAGTGCGTTGAGAGCATGTTCGTGTATGACGCGAGATGTCCTTGTGAGTGCAAGGACTGCATGGATTCCGACATAGGTCGTCTTGCGATTTGGCCACTCTAGCCCGTTGTCTTCTGGTGGATCCCGGAAAAGTCGCTGGCAGATGTCACGTAGGACTTCGGGAGGCAGCGCGTCAAGGTCTACCGGGCCAGACATGACAGCCTTGCGTGCATGAAGCATCAGAGCTCTCAGATCTCAGCGAGTGAAGCAGATAAAGCGTAAGCGGTCACCAAAAGGCGAAGGTTCCCTGCGCCAACTTGAATTTCAAGTTCTGTCGCGCGGCCAGGTCCCGCATCACGTGGGTCGCGTCACGAGAAAAAGGAATTGGAATGCCGCGCCTGTGCGACGCCCACAGCTAAGTACGCCACCTCGTCGCCGGGTCAACCGGTCACTGGCACGGCCAGGTGGACTCATTGTGCACCGATAACGATGACTCGGAAGTGCCGGCTGCGCCGGCGGAAACCTTGCTTGATATCAAGTCGTTTTCTGGTGTAAGTTATTCGGGTTGTTCTATGAACTCTACCATGGTTTCTAAGCGCACGGATATACACTCTATACAATATTGATCGCCCTACTAGTCAGCGGCTTGTGTCTTTCTTGCGTGGACGTCTCTTGGTCGCCGGGCGGACAGGAGAGTGGATCCGGAGCAAAGCACCGGCTCAGCGGATGAACCCAGACGCCGGCCCGGGAGAGCGCTAAGCGCAAAGAGGTCATTCTCACTCTTCGCTGAAGGGCGTGGCAATGGAATATTGACTTGAAGTGCTGAACAGAGATGAAGACTGGTGCCAGGGCTTTTCGCCGCAAGTGTCGTTGAGCTCTACATGCTGGAAATCTTTAAGTTTGCCTCCTTGGGCGCTCGGACATTTCTATATTAGGGCATTTATTTGGTCGTGTTTACGATATGGGATGAAACATGCTTCAATTATGGGGGTCCGAGAAACCTTGTCAAGCAAGGTAACTTCCAGTCCAAGTCCAAGTCCGTGCACCATTGTCCCTGCCATGCCGTGATTGAGTACCAAGTGAGTATTTGTACGAGTGCCCCGCTTTCTCCCTCCGCATTCCTTCTTGCCTTCCACCTCGAGTTCAACGATGATAACTTTTCCTCACCAGATTCTTCGCCGTGTATGTGAGTGTCTCATCGTACCAGACACCGATGGTCCCCCGGAGGCACAGCATCTCGGCCTCCACACCGTTTTATCGAGGCTCTCAAATGGAGTAAACACACTAAGGATGACGATGGCAATCCCAAGGTCCGTGTCAAAATGGTACGTGGTCGCACTTCTATTGCCATTATATATCCCCTCAGTCCGCTCGCACCCCACAGATCTTACGTCGTCCGTTAGAGTATAAAGACCTCCTCCGCTGGAGTCACTATGCACACCGCGTCGTAAGCATATCAATTTCCTTCTATCTTGATCCGTTCCCAGAGCGAGCCCGCCTACATGACCTTGATCCGTCATTCATGGACGCACTGGCTTTCTTCTTCCACCACGGCTCTTTACTCCCCAACCTTGAAACTTACAACACCTTCCAATGCATATTTTTCGGGCTTTATCGCACACTCCCCGTCCTATTTGGCCCCAAGTTGCTAAATTTCTACCACTCCTGTGTTTACACGCCACCCGAATTCGACTCGGAAGAAAACGACTATACCCGCATGCTCGTCAAGCTTCGTGAACGGTCACCGTCCCTCATCCGCTTTGCGCTCGGCGCCCAACCCTGCCCGCCCCGCTTCGCCCACAACGTGCTACAACATCTCTTCCAATGGCAAACACTAAGATTTGTACAGCTTCCCGCCATCCCGGTCACGCTACCGGCCCTCCTACACCTTTCCACGCTAGAGCACCTGGAAAGTCTCTACGTGACGCTGTCGTCGGAACTTCATGAGTATGTCCTCAATGCCGTGCCGCGAGCAGCCCGCTTCTCCATCTTACACAACATCCATCTCAAGCACGAGGCCCTCGCCGTCTGCACCGCCGTCGTCCGCCTCGTCTGCTCCCAAGTCCTCAATGTCATCGACGTCGAGTGCGCCACTCGTCCGAGCGCCGAGCGGCGCCCCTCCCCCCCCCTACCACCATCACCGATGTCCGCGACTTCTTCGTCGCGCTCGCCGACGCGCCCTTCCAGTCCGCGCTCATGAACGTCATCCTGCGGCTGGACGCCCTCGCAGACTCGCCTCGATCAGCCCCGCTCACTAATGATGCCTTCGCGGGGCTCCTCCGGCTCGCAGGCCCGACCCTCGTCAGACTCGAAGTCGACATCTGCCACCCATTCGCGATCGACGACGCGCTCATCATCGCCACCGCGCGCGCCTTGCCCCGCCTCAGCTATCTTGCCCTCGGCACGACGCGACCTTACCCCTCCCCTTCTGTGGAGACTGAGACTCAGACGCCCGATACGGACCCTGCGCGCGCTCATCGCGCTCGCGACCCACTGCCGGATTATGCATACGCTCGGGCTCGCGTTTGACCCGCGCACGCCCGCCGAGGTCCTTGACACCGAGGTACGCCCGGGTGGGGGCGTTACGCAGATCGCGCTTCAGACGCTGCGCGTCGGGCGCTCGCCCATCGACCTCACGAGCCCTGAGCCCTTCGCGTCGTTCCTCTCCGACATCTTCTACGGACTCCTCGTCATCGAGTGTGGGTGGGCGGTGACGGACGCGGACGCGGATGAGGAGGAACGCGGGAGACAGATACCGGTACCGGACAGCGAGCTGCGCTACCGCGAGGCATGGGAGCGCGTCGACGTCCTCGTCCAGGTGTTCTTGGATGTCCGGGATGTGGAACGGAACTGGCCTGCCCGCTGGCGCCCACCGCACTCTGTCTCGGTGGCGAGTAGCTGCACGGAGAGCAGTAGCAGTGCGATGTTGGACTCGAACCGAGGCTAGGAGTCGGATTCGGACGTGGACTTGGGCTCGGCCGCGGACTCGTCCTATATAAAGAGGGCTGGCGACGTCTGATGGTTTCGGAAGACTCGCTCATTTTGCCCGTCCGGTCGCGAGCTTGGGATCGATCCTCCGCAACGCACTGTTTGAGCTACACACGAACTCCACTACCGCACCTGAAGCCAGTATCCTGTATCTACTATCTACTGTGTACATGTAAACTCACCTTGGGATGACTTAAGTAATGTACCAACATGAAGCCTTGTAATGTCATTGCCCCGATATACCCGCAAGCCCCATGAACCTTCACGCATTCCACAGGTGGCCAACTGAATATCAATCAGGATGAGTACGAGATCCAGGATACCTTCTCTTACTTTAAGGCATGTGTATGTACATATATAGCAGCAGTAAGCAGCACGGTGTCCATGAGTGTCCACGATACGTATGCGTACGATATATCCAGTGTACGGTACGTCCAATGCAGTGGGGTGCGATGTATGCGCTTGTATGTCCTTGCGTGTGCAATAGAAATAGCCCAACAATCTAGCAGGAAAACCTAAACAAAAACCGAAACTCGTTCACAGAATGCACAGCGAGGATAGCAGGGAGAGCGCGACGAGCAACACAGATGACCATACGCCGCTGGGCACGCGAAGCGACGCGGCGGCGGCGTTTGAGGGAGCTGACGATGACGTTGGGGCAGCCGAGCTGGTCTTGGTGACTACTGTCGTGGTGGGAGGGGAAGGCTTCACCGTAACCGTCGAAGCGGCACCATTAGCGACACTGGACTGGGTCGCACTTGCCGATGTCGAGCTAGCGGCGTCGGTAATGAGGCTGCTCGCGGTCGGTGCCGCATCACCTTTGGCTGAAAATATAATCGCTCATCAGTATCGCGGCGAAGAAGTGATGGCGCGGAACGTACACTCGAAGTTGCCAGACTTTTCCGCGTCATCAACGGCCTGCTGGAAAATCTGAGTCGCATTTGCTGGCACGAGGGAGACGAAGCCGATGCGAGGCGGGTCGACGGAGGGGTGCGTGAGGTTGCCGTAGTAGAAGATGACCATGTTGCTCTTCAAGAACGGGTCGCCGAGGTTCCAGCTGAACAGCGCACCAGAGCTTGGGGCGTCAGTGGCGACGACGTTGTTCGCGATGCAGTTCGTCGTGTCCCCCTTCTTGTGCTGCGACGTGAAGTCGCGCGGGTCGACGGGGAACATCTTGCCCCCAATCTGGTACGACAGCGTGTGGGGCGCGTCGCAGGGGAGGATGGGTTGGGCATTGCTGTTCGCCGCGTACGAGGTGGAGACCTTGGACAGGATATTGTTCACGACATCGGAAGGACCGCGGATGAGGGAGTTGCCGGTGTCAATCAGAGCAGAAACTTCCGACCTGTTGAGGCCGGCGGCGGCTTGAGTGGAGTCGGCGAGCTTCTGGCCATCGAGGTAGACACCGTCGATGGGAACCTCCCAGCGCCTGCGGAACGATTGTCAGGGAAAGGATCGTCGGGGGAACTACAAAGACATACAAAGGGTACTTCTCATTTGGCGCAAAGGACGGGGGAGAGACACCACCTTCCTGCGGGTCGTAGAGGCGGACTGGCACCCATGTAATGTTTGACTCGTTGACCTCGTCCGGAAGTTGTCCAATAGTGATTTGGCCCTCGCCCGAAATATCGATAGTATTACGCTGGAGCGTAATCTTGAAAGAAAACTTGGGTATATGCTCTATCCTTAGGTGGAGAATTTGAGACATACCGCGAACAAGGGGTCGTCGATCATGTCCGCCTCAATTAGACGCGACACAATAGGTCCATATGTGCCGATTTGGGAGATGAACGTGTCGGTATTGGTAGGGGTATTGAACTGTACCAGAGCCAATGTATCTGCACAAAGTCCCCGGAATATGGGACGATAGCACTTACCACCTTATTAACTGCAGCTGCCTGGACGAAGCTGATCCAAGCATGAGACGTGAAGACGCGGAGGATGATACAGACGAGCACTACCTCTGGCCGGGAAAGCCAAGGCCGAGAATGCCGGCACCGCCGTTTGAGACAGCAGAGTTGTCTGTGTCGTTGATCGCGCCGAGCGGCTGGTTTTGCAAGGTCAGCGCGGCAAGCGTAACGGTATCGGTCCCGACTGGTCCGCGAGCGTGCGTGCCGCTGGTCGAATCGCCATAACTCAGCGAAACAGTGGTCCCCAGCGACTTGAAGGTCTTGGCGTCATAGGGCTGAGCGGATGAACGTTGACATTGCGATGTTTGGCAATCTTTGGACATGACCCATAGATCGCTCGATCCAGTATCTGCGATCGGACGCATGTCAGAGGCGTGTTATCCTCACGGATGTCTTGCGTGAACAAAACAATACTGACCAAGGTTGACGGCAGTGGTAGAGTCGCCAATTGTCACAGCAACAGTATAGAAGCTGGGAGTAAACCGTTGGTTCGGTTACGCGCGCACGCACAACAATTGGTTTCGGACTTACAGGTCTGCGCTATCGCCAAGACCGACTTCACCGCCGACAACCTCCCCACTCTTGGTTTGTCTCTTGACCTCTCTACGCTGCTGACGTCCAAGCGGGAGTACGATCCCACCCTTCTTCGGCCTTGTGGACGTTGAGCTTTTGCTACTCTTGAGGAAGGGTGCAGGAACAGAAGCGGGTACAGGGACGGCCAGAACAAGGTCTAGAAGGGCGAAAACAAGGAGAGCGAGGGAGAGCGAGGAGCACCGGCTAGACGAGTACATCGTGAAGAAAACAGCGGGCGACCTGCGCAGAGAAAGGGAAAGGAAAGTGTACCAGAGAGCGAGAAAAGGCGGATCCCAGACCGAGCGGCCCTCCTGCGACCAGAGTGCGACAGGGAGAACACAAAGGGCGAGCCGAGACCACAAGGCATGGTATATAACTGCGCGCCATTTGAGCAACTGTCCTTCCGAGATCTCGAAGGCGGTACGCGAGCTCTGGTAACCAGCCAACGAATCAAACCCGCGAGGCGGATGTACATCAGGCGCCTACTCGCATCCCGCGTCCCGATTGGACAGCACAACAACGCGATTCGTCTCTTCCGTGCACAGGCACACTGGGATTCTTCCATCCATCTGTCCAAGACCAGCCAAGGTTCTTGTCCTCTTCGGAACGAGCCTGGAGTAAACGATGCACTAGTACTGTATCATTTCCTGGAGCAAGTCAAAGCAGGGTTCAGAACACAGCAGTTGTATGTCAGCCGCCAGTGGCCAACGCACACAGCCAACAAAATCCCATCCTGAGCGTAAACCAATCAAAGAATCAACAAAAGAACAGGCACACTGACATGATGCTGAGCACTGTGGGAAGGATATGCGCCCGTACGTCCTGATTTTTATAGCTTCAAGATATCTTTGGACCAACCTACCATTGCCAAAATGTGACACTGACGCCACTTCACGACCTATGAAGATGAGAGACAACTCTTCCCCAAAGCTTGCACAAGCTCTTCGCAAATAAGAGGGACGAGAAGAGGCGTGCTCTAGGGGATGAGAAAATAAAACACGAGGTTGACCATCGACTAACCATAATTATGGGAACCATAAAGCCACACGGCAGTGGATGCAATTGTCGACGCCAAATTTCATTTCGCAGAGAACAACGACGGGTTGGCAGCTTACCGGAAGCGACAGCGGGGAGATCGTGAGTGGTAACGGCATTGGTCCCTGATAGACGAGCATGGGACCAATTAAACACTGATAATTGTACACACCGAGCTAAACGACCCCGGAATGCCCGAGCCTCCGGCGGTCGATCCACCGTCATTCCATCTACACAGACTGCCGCGCCGCGCCTCAGTGCAACGCTTCCGCCACGAGCTCCAGAATCTCTTTCGTGCTCTTGCGGATGTTCGCAACGTCTTTGGCGATGGGCTGCCACGTCGGCCCATATCGAGGTTCAGCGGCAATGGTCTTCTTGACCACCTCCTCTTGGTGCTCCTGAGAATTTAGATCTACCTGTCAGCAACATATCATCCACTTCGGTCCCAGGCCGAGTACGCACCTTCGTCCCGTGCTGGCGCTCGAACTTGAGCCACCACGCCCAGATATCGCCCCAGGTATCACCTGGCTGCTCGTTCGCCGCGACCGCACGGTCGAACCACCGTCGTGCCTGCTCGATCTTCCGCTCTGCCCAGAACAAGCGCGCCACGCTGCAGAGCACCCACGGATCCTGCCCTGCTTTACGGAGCGCATCTGCGGAGCGTGCCTTCCGTGTGGGCCGCGGCTCCGTCCAAATGGCCATGGACCACAACATGCCGGAAGTGGGGCATTCCTGTAATCCTAGATAACAAAGCGACATTCAGTATCGATCTTCGCCTCACGATCACGCAGTCAAAAATCGCACCTCTCGCAAGCACGGTCTTAGCTTGAGCAGCACCGCCGCTGCGTTCCTCCACGCCGACAGCTTCCGCCCACAGAACATCATTCCCAGGGTTCGCCAACCGGGCCTTGTCCAACAGCGCTCGCGCCTTGATGCTCTTGTTGTCCGCCTCCTCCAAACGACTCGCAAGGATCCACAGATTCACCTCCTTGGGGCATGCCTTAATTCCCGCCGCATACGATGCGCGCGCTGCAGCGACGTCCTTCTGCTGCTGATGAATCTGCCCCTGGATCATGTACAGCTTAGCGAACTTGGGGTACTTCTTGATCGCCGTCGCGAGTGTCTCCAGGGCGTTCGACAGCTGTCCCTGTTGGCGCTCGAACACGGCGGACTTCATCCAGATCTGTTTGCGCCCGACGTCCAACGTCAGTACTGCATTCTCCGATCGATACATCCACGACGACTTACCCTCTCCGTGTCGGCGACTGTCCGCGCGCGGATGAGCAGCTCTTTCGCGACGCCCAGTTCGCCATTCTCCGCCTCGAGCTTGACCGCGGCAAGCCAGATCTGCTCGCTCTCGGAGTTTGCCACGAACGCGCGCTCGAGGACCTCGCGAGCGGCGGGCACGTCTCCAGCCAGCCATTTCTCCTTCGCCCACATGAGCCAGAGGACCTCCGCCTGCGGACAATGGTGCACAGCGCGCTCCAGGATGTCGTTGAGCGATTGTCTAGGCAAGATAGCAAGCGGATGAGCTTTCCGGGCGTTCGATTCGGACGAAACCGAGAGCAAGGGCACGTACCTCGTGCCATGGGCCTTTTCCAGATCAGCTGCCTTCCGCCACAGCCCCTTCTTGTCTGGAAAGACGCGAAGGGCATACGCAAGGATGGCGCGGGCGACGCCAATGGTGCCCTTAGCCTCCGCCGCTTCCGCGTCGCCCGTCCAAGTATCCAAACGGTCCTCCTCCTCGACGTCCATAGCGACCGTGGCCTTAATGATCGCCTCACATGTGCGGATCGCGCCCTCGTTCTCGCACCGCTCCGCTTCCTTGAGCCACTGCTCGCGCGTGAGCAGCACCTGGTGGCGGCGGAGCTCGCGCACACCCGCCTCGATGGTCTTGTCGACCACGGCCAGCTCCTTGTCGCGCTGCTCCTCCGTCTTCTCCGCGGCGTACGCTTCCTGCTCGAGGAGACGACCTGCGGCAATCCAGATCTCGTGGCTAGTTGGGATGGCCTTTCGCGCCTTGTTGAGAACGGCCTTCGCCTTGTCAGGGGACTCGAGACGCGCGAGGGCAAGCCAGAGCTCGACTGATTGTGGGATGACCTCGACGGCACGAGACAACAAGATTCGCGCATCCTGTGCGGAGGATTCAAGATTGACGGTCTCCTTCCATAGACGTACGGAGTTGGGGATGTGTTCGAGGGCTATCAAGGTCGTTTTAGGGGCTACTATGCTCGCGACAGAACTTTTTCCGTACCTTTTCGAAGGACCCGCTTCTTGGCCTTGACGTCGTGCTCCAAGTCCGATGCAGCCATCCAGATCTTGACACTTTGACCGACGTGTTGCACTGCGCTCGCCAGAATGACCTTTGCGTCGTCATTGTTCTGCGAACAAGTGAGCCCACATTCATTCAGACATAACGGGCCAGCGAGACTCACATGCAATCGCGCCGCCTCAAGCCAGATGTCTTCGCTCTTCTGGCATTGCTCACAACCCGCCTTGATGAGCTTCCGAGCAGCAACCATCCGTCCTGCGTGCTCCTCCAAACGAGCCGCGGCAATCCAACCAGGGGCGTGCTTAGGATTCGACTTGACAAGGGAGTCGAAGAGCATGCGAGCGCGCTTGATGTCACCAATCTCCGCATCGGTTTTGAGCACGACGCTATCAAGCGAGGTGAGGTAACCTTTGGGGTCAATGGATGTTTGCAAGCCAGAAGTAGCTGTGCCCGATACCTGCGTAGAGACATAAGCAACCGCCCAGTTAGCGGCGAGAGCAAGGTTTCAACCAACCTGGTCGAGCTTGAGAGAGAGGATCTTGTCACGGGCTTGGCTCATCTCCGCAAAATTCGTCAGAGTACCGTTGTCCGCAGGCGTCTCAAAGCCGCCGGTCTGCACATAAGTCAGGAGATGTGAAGGACAGGCAGTAAAGGTGCGGGACGCACTGCTTGCTGGCGGTCATCCAAGGAGGTCTCATACCCGGTCCTTGCCCTGTCCCCGACAATGACGCTGTCGGATACAACGAATGACCTCTCGTCCCTTTTACGCTTTTTCCTCGTAAGATTGCCCACCTCAGGAATGCCCTCCCATTCTTCGTCCGTGACCTGAGCAAGCCTGCGCTTGAGGTCCGCGAATTGCTGCTGAATCTTGGGACGCTCGGCTCGGTGTTTAGCAAGCTCTTCGTTCTCGCGTGCTTCCCTATAGGACAAACGTAGCCCGCGAGTCAGAATTGCGGTCAGCAAATGTGTGGCGGGGGACGAACCTGCGAACCCGCCTCCGTGCATCCATGTTCTTGTCTACCAGCTCGTATATCTTATCCGCCTCTTCATCGTCCGCCTCGTACGTTGTTCCCGCGAAAAGACCGTATTCGTTGTCTGGGTCCTGGAATTGGTCCGGGTCGACCTCTGGTTCTTCGCCTCGCTTTGCCTGAGCCTCTCTGGAGCCGTGTCAGCTTTGCGGAGCGAGTATATACGCTAAGTGAAGAACTTACGCAACGACCTCAGCCGACGGGCCTTCACGAGCGGGACCAATATCCGAACGAGTCGTGAAACCAGAGGCACTGGAGGAAGAATGGGATGAGTTACCGCTGCGGAGAGGGTTGGGACAAGTTCAGCTTACCCACGACCAAGACCGGCCACATAGGAGGCCGGCGCTGGCATCGACAGGAAGGCCAGTTTGTTCGGTTTGTTATTTGCCGCCATGATGCAGGAATCGACAGAGCCTGAGGTGGAATTACAAGCGGACGGAGGGGGCGCTGGTAGCTTGTAAGTCGTTGGATGGAGTACTTAGACGCTTTGGGCTCAACTGGGCAGTAGGCGCTAAAACGTAAATACTGCCGAGAGCTGCCGAGCTGTCCACTCAGGCTGCTCAGAAAGCGCTCGCCGTACGCGTACTCCTCGACAGTCGACTCTTAGGAGGACCTTTAGTCTCCTCTCTACCTCGGCCTCCACGCCAGAACAGTCGCCACAGTGCCCAGCCAACTGCATATCATCATCCTTCCGAGACAGTATTTCGACATGGCGTTCACCGGTCCCAGTTATCGTTATCAACGCCAGAAAACCATGTAGACATAAGCGTCACGAACTTTTACCGCCCGTCCGATTGTGGTGGTATCCAGAAGATCTGAAGAGCAACGCTGCTTGTGCAATTACGAGGTGAGCCGCAGCTATATCCTGGCATATTTGCATTAGGTTCGGAGCAAACCCTTTGCTCTGGCGCTCGCTCTGCAGCGCACCTTCGCCCCGTGCCTTGACCTCGGCACCCTCCCGATTTCTCTTCCCCTCCCTAAACGCAAAGTCGCCCGGCACTCCATCCATGGAACGGCTCCTCGCCAAGTCCATCCGCATCTCCGTCTCCCCGCTCACCGAGAACCCCGCGCCCGTCCCTGCAAAAAGCGCGGCTACACGCGGAAGGGGCTCATTCCAAAGTCCCCCAAACGGACAGGACATTGTGCCCCCCCGCGTTCTTTATCTATCTTCAAATAAATTAGCTATCAGTGTTGCAATTATAGACAATATGTTAAAGAGTGCCTTCGTAGTGCGATCGCGACCGTCACCCACATCGCGCGGGCTCCCGCGCTTCCAGGTTCTTGGGCTATGGCGGAGGCTCTACATATTGCAAGAGCCTGTTGCTGACTCTAAAAACGGGGGGAGATGGTCTTCAGGCTCTCTGACACCACTCCATGTTATTAGTTTGGAGGGAAGATGCAAAATGATTATTTTCCCGACCTATTGCATCTCGGAGGAATATATGGTGATTCGGCCTCGGTTGAACGCTGTAGCGCATGGCCTCTATACAACGCGCAAGTTCCAAATTTTGTATGGCTCTATTCTAGGTTCGAAACTATCTATATGCCAACTTTCATAGGAAACGAAAAACACATGGAGGGCGGGGAAGGTCGCAAACGTCCGAATGGATTCCGGGCGAGTCCCTTCTTCGAACGACGTGCGGAGGACGAAATTACGGGCGGAGAAGACGGTTTGTCCCGAACGTAGCTTGATCCGAAGGTACAGCAGGGATACATTACATATTGGTGACTAAGTACCGTTTGCATATGATTTACCTTGGCGAGCTTGGCGGAGTGGACCTTCTGGCGTTTAGTGTCCGGAGTCCGTTGCCCACGATCGAGTATATTACTGAATCAGGCTAACCATCCATCCTTCTGCTCGCGATCGACCGTGTGCAATGCCAACAGGTGTGCAAAACTGAAGTGATGGATGGCCGCGCCTGGAAAGGTAGTATTTTTAACAGTGCTCTGCAGGCTCCGAACCTAGTCTGATCCTCCCGGAAGCTCTGCAGCTGAGATCGAGAGCGAGCCGCCGGCCCCTCGATCGCTCACACTAAAATCGAGGGTCCTTAGGTCACACATTAAGTACGTCGTATAACCCTCATGTCTCCTTTGGCAACGACTGCTTCTCCACCTCGAGTCTAGGACCTTCCTTCCCGTCCTCGGCGTGCACCATGTCGACTGCGACAAACGGTTCGATGTCCGCCGTCAACCCGGAACCCTCGTCCTTTCCGCATATCCCAGTTGGAAACATTCTCGGTGCTTGGTTGCTCGCCGTTGCAGCAACCTTTCTGTGAGCATTTCTTTTCTGTCGCCGAGTGCTGTGTGGCATGCGGAAACTGACGGTTTCTCAGCCTGAATGGCCTGCTATTCCACCAGACGTACCGGTACTTTCGCGAATACGGAGACGATCAGAGATATCTCAAAGTTTGGGTACGGGCTTCGCCACCTGCTAATCGCTTCATTGCCCAGAGCTGATGTGTATACGCAATCAGGTCATGACTGTGGTGTACGTCGATTCCTTCGACTAGGCCAGCGTCGTGCAGAGATTGATCAATTACCCAGCATTCTGCAGACCTTCCTTTCGGTCTTAATTCTTCACACTACGTACGTTCGTCCGACGCTTATCCGCGGTCAGAATTTTTCAGAACCTGACTGCCGGGCAGGTGGTTCTACTTGGTGGAAATGTACTGGGATCCAATGTATCTCTTCCTTAACAAGACTGTCTGGTGAGCCAGTTCTTGTCTCACAGTCGATACGCTCAAGCCAATGGCTCTACCAACAGGTCGATCAACGTAAGTCCCTGCGCACTAGAGAGTGAACAGATGCATGTGTTGAGCTTTTCATCACGCTAGGTGGTGCCCGTCGTTTCGGCAAGTTTTCATCCTGTTGGCCATCTCGCCGTTATTGGAGCTCACCCATTGCCCCCACAGTCGGTGACAGCCCTTTGCTCACAAATGTTAGTCATGCAACCCGTTTGTCACATTCGCTCTTGACCATCATTATTCCGCCGTAATAGGTTTTTCATTCGGAGATTATGGCTCCGTAAGTAGACCGCATGCTATATCCTCCTTCTCCCGTTGCTAAACCCCGGAGTGTAGTCGCACCTAAATTTAAGATTATCGCCATAGTCATCGTATGTCTCCTCAACTTGGTGGCTCGCCAGAGGTGATCGAAGCTCATTTTCTTCATAGTTGATCCTCAATGTAGGCAACGTCGGTGAGTTTGTACTGCGACGGTGCTTCATGGTACACGATTTGAGCGGACTATTCACACGCCTCGCCAGCCTCCTTCACTGGTAAAGCCTCATACATTTGCTCAGCGCGTCGGGACCCCTTGAACTAACTTCTCCGCTTCGCTGTACAGTCCTCACGTACAGGTGTTTTTGGACTCCGTCTTTATTCAACTCCAGCTCAGGTTTCACAAGTAACATGAAATTCTCCGTACGTGCCAAGTCCATCGACCTTGCCGCATATCCACGCGAGTGCTGACCCCGCGGTTTTTAGTACCTTGCCTCAGTCGCAGTCTCAGTCCAGATGGGTGGCGACATCGTACTCACGCTCGCGCTGATCTACGTCTTCCGCAAGAGTCGCACCGGGATCGGCAAGTATGTGTTACTTTCTGTCCTCTACGTCAACTGCATCTAGGCAAAATAGAGAAATGCGTGCGCATCGCTGACTTTGACTCTAGAACGGACTCGATGCTTGAGGTGATGATGGCATACGCGATCGGCACAGGCGCTGTCAACTGGTAATTCCGTCTCCTTTGTGCGCCATGTCCTTGTGGATTTCTCACTTTTTTTCCCGCATCGCTAGCATTGGCCACATGCTTACCCTTGCATTCGTAAGTCGTCGAGCCTCGGGCCTCGCCTATGGTATACCTCCCTGAGCACGGCTGACTGCGACCGTTTCTGGCCGACAGTCGATTGCATTCCCGCGCAATTGGATATACGGGTTATTCTCGTGCGTTGACACCAAGCGTACGTGTGGTATTGTGCAGGTTGCAGTCGGCGCAATGACATAGCTTACTGTCCACATACCTCTTCCAGTCTACGCGATCGGATTTCTGGTAGCGTGAGTAGACCTCCGCATCTTGGCGTCATCATCGTCCTGACATGACAACGTCCCCTGCAACGCAGCCTCGACTCCCGCAAATTCTTAGCCATGACCCGCTTCTCAAGCCAGCGGACTGGCCCGCATGGGTTCGCCGACTGGAACGTAGAGTCTTCTAGCCCTCGATCAGGCATGCCGGTATGTGTCTCCGCCGTCCTACCTGTCGCCGAGAATGCTCAACTTTGGTACGTCTCCAGGTGTCTAATTCGGTTCCTACCGCGATTGAGTTGAAGGTCGTCACGGAAGAGATCATTGAGGACGACTCCAAGCGCCGCACCACGATGGGCATGGTGTAGTCGTCGTCACTTGCCTTTTCTCCTCTCAATGCCCTCTCTCTCCGATACCTTCGTATACTACAAGTCCGTGACACATGTTCTACTACTTCCTCCTATACCTCAAGCACGATTTTATGACCGGTTTTTCTGGCTGATTTGGATGTCTGTACAGGACATAGTGTACGATCGCCTAGTCGTGTACCTTATCATAAAATGTATGTCATTGCCTGTGCATTTTCGATCATAAGGAGGCCGACAAAAATTACTTCCGGACTGACACGCCAAACAACCGCCGGATCCGGAACCCTGGCTCGAACTTGGACCTCGGATACGTAGTACAACCGCGGCTGGGAGTTATGCCGTCTCGACATGTCGGAGCTGTCTTGGCGCATAGCTACCCACGTAACATGATCGTATAGATACACGCTGAATTCTCATCCTTCTCCTCTCGGTATACACATTGCAACTATTGCGAGCAGAATTGAGTGTCATCATAACGAAAGGCGCCATTCATCAGGAAAAAAACGGTTGTCTCGAGAGCAGTCCGAGCCGGCCGAGACAACCCCCCTCTCTCGAGCGCCCTGCCAGTGCTCGCGAGTGCTCGCGAGTACTCGGCGAGCGCCCTCGAGCACCCCGCCTATACTCATGAGCCCTCTCGAGCGAATCCGACACGTACGAGCCCGGGCATAGGTCCCTCGCATCTTGCTGATATGCGCTAGATCGCTCAAAGAGAAGTCGAAATAAATATATTCTTCAATATACATGGTGCTGTACAGAAACAAAACCAACTACCGAGCGTACCCGGGCAGCCTGCTGACGCAGTATCACCCAGTGACACCCACCTTGTAGGCCACACACAAACTCAACGGGACGGAAAGATGACCTTCAACCGGACCGAAACCCCACCCAGACTGCACACACTCACCGCAGCATGACCAGCAATGCATTGATTTACGAAAACGACCCTGAAATAGGGGCTCACCTTCACAACGCATCCGGTGGACCAACGGCGGCACGGCTCTTATGATGACGAAAGAGAGAAGACTCACCGGGGAGGGCTTCGGCCGTCGGCATAGCCAAAGAATAGTATTCGTACTCACCAGCATAGAAACTCGCTCATAAGCGGGTTCAACAAGCAGCCACATACCTTGGTTGGGAAATCCGCCGTCAATGGGCAGCGGACGTCTTTGGGCTGCTACCGTTGTCAAAACTTGAGGGTACTCCCGGGAGTCGTGTCCTGACGTGGGCCGGGGCTGACGCATACCGTGACAAAGCTGCTCTTGAGGCATTCAGAACCTGCAGTGGCTTGGATGCGGGGGGTCGAGTGGACCTAGTGAATGGGAGGGCGAAAAGAGTGGGAAGGAAGAAAGAAGGATGCGACGGGATGGTCGTTGCGCTGGCAATTTGGCAGGTCCACGTGGGCGATTTAGGGCCGGTGAAGGTGGACTTGCTTGTTTCTAGCTGGCAGACGCTCTGTTGCCGAATACGAGATGGGTGCAAGGGCAGGCAGATAACACAGATACTTCACCCAGAGGTCCGTAGACGCATTCGTAGTCAAGTAATAACCGCGATTTGAGTTGCTTCGATTGATTGATCAGTCGAGCGGCTCGACGATCCTCGCGAGCGCTCGCAGGCTGTGCAGAGAGCTCGAGAGGTCTCGAGAGGCTCGAGAGCTTGGCAGGGAGCTCACGAGAAAATGGTTTTTCCTGATGTTGGACATTTGGGAGAGGCCACAGAAAAACCTGAACTACTAGTACACATTAGGAAGCAAGGGGATGCATGAAATAACCTCACGTCTTCCACCATTAACGTTGCCTCAAGTCCAGATCCACGATCAAATCCCCCCCTACACATCAAACGGCTCCACGAACGGTCTCCATTCGAACGCCCTCGTCCCGTCCCCCCGCCTTGCTTCCAGGATCCGGGCAGCTTGAACGACCTGTGGCACCACGGCCTTTGATTGAGGAGTGTTGGCCCTCGGAGGGGAGGTCGCGACGATTGCGGCGTACGACTTCTTTGGCGGCGTGGAGAGTAAGGTGTGCGCCGCTTTGCCTTTGCCGTTAACACCAGCGACGATCTGGGTCTTCGCCCCAACCCGCAGACTATCGTACTCGTCGTCGGCATCGAAGCCGGACTCGCTGCTCGACGTGAGCTCCGAGCCATCGACCTGGCCCACCTCCACCTCGTACTCCTTACGACGGTTCTTCGTCCCAATGGGAGCACGCCCGCGGGAGGTGTTGATGGGAGACGGGACCTTGACACGTCGGCTGAGGCGGGAGGGCACTCTGTCAGCACGCACATCGCTAGCGACTTGCTCGGACGCGTCGGCGGGCGAGAAACGTTGCGTCGGCGCGTCGGCGCGGACGACAGGGTCCCACTCGGAGGCCACGCTGTAGTCGCCTTCTTCGTCGGAGTCCCGGAAGTCTCCATCGCGCATGCGGGCCTGGCGACGAAGGGACCTGCTCCGGCGGAGGAGCTTGCGGACGAAGTTAGGGCTGGCCTCGGGGCGGTCGTAGTCGTCCTCGAAGGCGCCGCTTAGCCTCGCGGAGCCCAAGACGGCGGCGGTCGAGGACGCGGTCGGGGGTGCGGTGTCGATGTCGAAGGAAGAGAGGGACAGGAACGACGACTCCGTGGAGTCATCGTCTTGAATGAGAGATGGTGGGCTTGAACAAATGCTCTTTGCGGCTGCGCTCATGCGGGAGGCAATCACACGCGTCGTGGTGGGGACCCAAACGGGATTGAAAAGCGTGTCGGTCCAGAAGTCCCCTACAATGGACTGCGTACGGATGAGGGACCGCGAGGGCGCACCAGAACGATCAAGGAACTCACGGCTTTGGAAGGTTGTGGTGAAACATGAGTATGATGATGGTCTGGCTGACAGACGCCTCGCCCCATCTGCGTCGTCGCGAGCGCGGGTTTGGCGGAAACAAATGGCCTCGGTTGCTCCTTGTTGGACGGGCGAGAGATCACGGGTGAGAAGGTGGTCATGGTGCTAATGGTAGAGACTAGGAAATTATGTGGTGCGAAGGTTGTCGTGGCTGGGGTCGTGAGGGAGTACAGAGTAAGTGGACGACGAAGGGGCTTCCTGAGCGCGATACGTCCAGAGGGAAGAGACGCATTCATGGGGTCGGGCGGTCCTCACATTATAACCCAGCGCCTGGACCGGGAGTGGCCACTGCTCCTTTGTCGTTGAAAGAAAGGGCATTGACAAGTGGCACAGAAACGTGGAACAAACAAACGAACCTTAAAATCCCGTTACGTGTCAGGTGTACCGTAATTATGCGGTTCAGACGATGAGCGATTTCTGAGGTATCCTTCAAAGTTGACATTGAGATTCCTCGCAAGGATAGCTTAAGGATATAGTCCGTCTTGGGTACTCGTAAGTACGCAACCGTAACCATTCATAGTGAGTAATGAATCAAGGTGATAAAACACTCACTGTCTCTCCGTACGAACGTATCGTATGCACCTCGTCGGCATGGAGGAACCGCAACGCTGAGATAGGTTTACGATCTTGCAGTCGGGTGAGGAACACGAGAAACACGACCGCTCCCGAAGACGCCGCTCGATCATCTGTGGTCGTAGGAGGGCGTCTATTCACCCCCACGCGCGACGGCCGGCTGCTCGGCCCCTGCTTCCGACATCTTCGTCCTGTCGACCCCAAGTGACCAAGTCGACCCTGAACTTCTCTCTAACCTCCCCGAACTCCTCTCGGAACAGGAGATATGTTCGCGCCGCCACGTTCAATCCCTCATGCCCAGCCCTGACGACGAAGAACTCCTAGCAGAAGTCGATCCGGCCTACCTTGCTTTTTTCTCCGAGAGCGTCAACGATTTTCGTGCGCACTTGTCCGGCAGAGATGGCGACGACCCTCCACCCGCCTCGCTTTTCGCCCCTCGTTCGTACTGGAGTAGCGCGGAGAAGGACGGATTCTTTCGCGGTCTCGCCATCCACTCTCGTCTCCGGCCCGACTTGATTGCAGAAGAAGTCAAGACCAAGACCCTGCCGGATGTCTGCGTTTATCTCGCGATCCTCGAAGAGGCGGGACGGGAGCTCTTGCAAGGCAAGGCCTATGTCGACGAAGCCAGCCACTCCTTCGAAGCCAAGTGTTCTCGGAAAGAGCTGCCTGCAGCTCTTGAAGTCTCCGAGGAATGGGTCGCGCTCGAGGAACGCATGGCAGACGCTATGATTTATCTGCAACCGACCTTGGACCAGCAGGCCGTTACCCAAGCACGAGAGGGCGAGATCCAAGCGAGGAAGACCGCCTTTCGTGCCGCGAAGGGGTCGTCCGACAAGACCTCCAAGGCGCGCGATAGGGAAGGGGAGAAGCTCAGGCGGCAAGAGCTTGATAAGTGGCTGGCAGAGAAGAAATCGGACTGGGAAGGCGAGGATTTCCTGTTGTCGCTGGATCGCACCAGGTTGGTCGCACTGGATAGGATGCTCAGGGGTGACGAGGAGAGACGTGACGGACCCGAAGAAGAGGTTGGTGGATACAACTCCGAGGAGGAGTTGGCACCTCTACCGGAGACGGAGGGCTTGAAGCCGACGGATAAGCAACATTCTCGAATCTCGCATGCAACCGGGATAGAGGACCACCTCATTGATCCTGCACTTCTTGCCATCTCGCAACCCTCCTCGTTCCCCTCCGCCGCATTGGAGCCAGGCCCCTCTCGCCGCACGACAGGGTCGTCGTCTGTTTTGGAGCCATTGCTTCCCGTACCTTCACCCGCCGTCCACACAACTCCTCCACCTCTGTTCAGCTCGCTCCCTGCATCACCCCAGCTCTCTTTCCACATAACTCCGGTGACTACGACCGTACCTTCCGTTGGGTCAGGCGAGGGCTCCGTGGGGGATCTTTCGCAGTTGTCCCCTGGCGCCAGGAGACGGTATCAGAAGAGACTCTACATGCGTAAAAAGCGCGCTCAAGCAACCGGTGCACTCGTAGTCGATGCGGTCGAACGCCTGAAACCTGGAAGGAAACCCAAGAAGGCCGTGTCAGTCGACGATCTCCGAGCCGCGACAGATGTACCTTCTTCGCCGACTACTCCTGCAGACGTACTTCAGCTATCTGTGCCCTCTACTTCCCAACACGGTCGTCATGAAGTGGAGAAACCTCGAAAGTCCAAACGTCGAATGAAGTTGGCTTCGAAAGATGTCGACGTTCAGCGTCTACGTCGTGAGGGCTTTGATCTCTTCCATCTCCAGGCGATATCGAAGCTGATGCGGTACGTCGCATATCCCTCCGCTTCTTCCGTGACACTTACAAATGCTCTTACAGGACGTACAACTCGCTCCACGATGTTCCGGAGTCAGTCGGATCCGCCATATCGGGTGCAACACTAAGTGCGTTGCACGCCCTTGTCGTCAACTTCGTCGCCGAGGTCATGTCGCGTGCTGTCGTATGGCGAGAACAGGAGCGAGTGGCCAAGCTGCAGACGAAGGCCTGGCGTTTGAGGGAAAACCAGGTTCGTGAATCTGCGGACGGTCGTTATATGCGCTTGCAACGTTCTTCTAGGTCATCTCTGGGCCAAATGTCAAGCAGGCGCTCATGCTTTATGGCGCAGAGTCGCTCGACAAACGTGCTCACTTCGCGCGTCTGCTCAATAAACTCGGTCTCGATGACGAGGACGACGCAGAGGCGATTGGCGCAGAACGTCCAGTCGTCCTCGATGCCGCTTCCAGCCATACGGACAACGCAGAGGAGGTGATCGAGGAGGATGGCGACGAGGCTGACAAGCTGCCGCCACTGGAGCCTCTATCACTCCTTCGGACCATCTTTCCCCCTCTCTCCAAACCTCTATCCGGAGCCTCCAAGGATGCGTCCATGGCCGTCGACCCCTCCGTATACATGCCCTACCCGCCTTTGAGCCGTAACCGCGAGCCACCATTATCCGACGAAGACATCCTCTCGGAGGACCTCGACGAGAAGCTCCTCACAGACGAGCTCCTCGAGGAGAGGCGGCTGGAGAAGTTGGACCGCCATCGCGACATTGAGGGGGAGAGGGCGCTCTGGACGCGGGTCAACGCCAAGAACCCACACCCTAATCTCGGTATGGACACCGTGGACTCTGACCTCGAGGACTTTGATGTCGCCGATGAGCCGCCCGAAGCACCTGCCATCACCATCCGCGAACGGCCGCAGAGGAAGAACAAGCGCAAGCGGAAGGAGGCCGATACCGAACTAGAACCCGGGCTGGAGGCTTCGCATGCTGCTGGCGAAGACGCGGTGGGTGGCAACCCGGAACCGAACGGGACGACGGCTGCGAACGGCCCGAGGGATGTCGAACAGCCGGAGGTCGCGACAAAGCGTCGACGTGTGGCTCGCAAGGCGTACTTGTCGCAGGATGCACTGCTATACATGCAGCCTGGGGCTGACAGTCGCATAAAGAGCAGTGTCTATGTGCAGGATAGCGATTAGAAGTAGGGTTTCTTGGTGCGCTTTTTTCTTGGCGGCACTGCTTGGACTAGGAGTGTATCATCAGTGTAGGTTGTGAGGAGGTCTTGTATCGGATGTTCAAAAGTAGCATACTGTATAGCATCTTAGGCCATTCTTTGGTGATACATTGTACATTGTATTGTCAGTACAACGAGAACGATCCTGAGCTCGAATACCATGTCCATCCATTAGATGCAGCGATGTAATCCCATAATGTTGGGAATGCTAAGTCCCCGAGGTACTTCCTGCATGACGCGTTGTTGGAGGAAAAGGGGGTGAAATCATAAATTAAACTAGAGCGTCAATGAGGGCGTCACAGAAGGACTACACTATTAAAGATACATCCTAAATTACTCCCGGAATCAACTTGTAGGGGGTTCTCCTGGACCACGCCAACCACTCGTCTTTGAACTCCTTCCGCAGGATCTCATCCTCCGTGCCCACCCTAAGGACCATAACGATGGGGATCCACGCCATCTCCGCAGCCCAAACGATGACGAGCAGTCTCCCGATGAGCGTGCCCATGATCCCGCTCTCTGCCAGCCACGATCCGGTGCCGGTCAGGCACAGCAGAGTGCCGATCGTGACCATGATGAGTGCAGTGTAGCTCGGGTGGCGGACGATGGAGTACGGTCCGTCGGTGACGAGCTTGTGGTTCTTCCGGATGGAGAGCTCGAACGTGAAGTGGCGACCGAGGGCGCGGTAGCAGAAGATGCGCATGATGCCTCCAATGAGGCAGAGGAGGGCGCCGGCGACGAATGTGGACGTCAGCCGGACGCCCATCGCAGCGTCGGTTGACCGCCAGGCGAGGATGGGCAGGATGTGCTCGGAGACGGGGGACGGGAGGTGCGTCGCGAGAATGGTGGCGATCTCGAAGAAGGTGAAGCTTTGGGTTAAAGTCTGTCGAATATCGTTTAGTGGGCGGCAAGGGACAGTAGTGATTCTCATCTTACCTTCTCCAGGGCGCGCACCCAGGGCGGGCGGACCTGCTGCACTATGTACTTTATGCTGGAGTATTTCGATTGCTCCTCCTGCGGAGTGCGCGGATTAGGCGGTGTGAAGGTGATGAAGTTGGCGTAAGCCGTTAGGAGGAGAAGAGGAATCTTGAGGAAGGCTAGGGTAGCGATAGGCATAGTGTGATTGGCAAGGGCTAGCGAATAGAGAGATTGTGGTGCGGAAACACAGCGGTGGAGTGTACAACATATATACTCCCGGCTCGGGTGCGTTTCGGGCCTTCATCCGCGGCCCGCAAGTCAACGGGCATACCTGTAATGGAGTTCAACGTCAACACATAGCCGCAGGGCACTCACGACTTGCACAAATAAGGAGGACATGGATCGTCCGGGCGCCGCTATCGCAACGTACAAGTGTGGTGGACCTGCGATGCATCGCCGTCTGCCGCAAGCGGAGGTATTCCAGTGAGAAGTTCAGTACAAAAGCGACCTGGGAGCCGGTTTGACGGGAATTAGCCGCGATTTCGGTGTGTATGGGACTTACCAGACCACTCTGAGGTTATGGGAGAGTCCAGCCTCTAGGGCGCCGAGTACGGACAAGGTCCTTCAGGAAATTGCCAGTCTGTCTGAGGAAGACGCGTCCGATCACCTGCTCGCACGCCTGAAGCTTCGAGGTGGGAATGCTTAGAAAGTAGGCACTCGACGAGTGGCCCCCGCCGCCGATTATCGCTTCATGACTTCGCGGTGTCAGGCGGCACCAGAGTTTGGGGTGGTGACGTTGACAAGTCCTGGGGAAACCTTTAGCTGGAAGTTCGAATGCATTGGCAAGGTCATATAACGGTAAGAATCATGCCACCTGAACTCCGAACTGAGTTTCGCAGCACGTACCTCTAGATTTCGCACAGCAATACCAGGGAAGCCTCATTGCTTCCTATGGCATGTCCTCCAGCAGCTGACTACGATTCCACATAGACATGCCTACATCGGCGGATAGACTGCCGCAGCAAGAAACTCTTCTTCCGCAGCCAGATAACTTGTCAGAAGAGCCTGCGCCTTATAGAGCCTTGATGACTAGGGAGCCTTCACTATCCCGCGGCGCGGGTCCGTACACCCTCAGGTCCAAGAGAACCGATTGAGTAGTAATTACTCGTGTCGGGCTTCGGTGGAGAGCGGTGGCCCTTTGTCCGCTTCAAGTTGGTCCTTCAATCGTCCCTGCACCCTACACTTGCATTCAGACCTTATTAATACGCAATAACGTCTAGTATGAGTTGGGAGTCCGCCTTGGATACTGTATTCGAGTTACAGTTTCTCACCGCGGTGAACAGGCATTATCCCTTGGATATGACGGAGCCGGATGGTGTTGTCTCTGCAGGATACTGCTATACTAACGCTTAAGCTCGGTATCGGGTTGCATCCTGTGAGTGTAAGGCCTCGATGACAATATCCTGGGAGAGCGTAGAGGGTCGATGGAAGAAGTAATCTGAGACACGGCCTCTGGTACGTGCTCAGATGATGCTGAGAGCGTGTGAATAATCAGGCTGCTTTGGGTGTTTGCCTTCCTGCGTCGCAGTGGATTGGCGCCCTGATTGCCGGGCCGTTCATTCTATCTATGGCAGGTCATGTATTGTGGGTGGTTGGCGTTGGGTTGGCGGAAATTTGGGAACCAACTTGCGTTCAATCCCGACCACGACCTCCATTCCTCCCTCGCCCACGCAGGCTGGGTGCGCAGTCGCCTAGTGCCACTCCCTGTGGTTCTCTGACTCCCATCCACAACTGCCCTGAGATTCCTACGCTGTAATGTCCTTACGCACAATATCCGACAGGGGCCATGGCTGGAGTTCACGACCACACGCTACTCGATCGGCATTCAATCCTACCTCGAACATTCCTGAGGTCCCCAATCCTCACCCTTTCAAGCTCCCTTGACGATGAGGCCGGAGAAGACATCACTACCCATGATCTTCTGGACGCATATACCACTCTCGCCCTTCGCATTCGAGGCGTCTGCACCTCATTAACCGGCAACGACTCGACCATACCCGCATTACAAGCTCTGAAAACTCATTCAGGGCTCCTTTCCCGCCGTATCCAAAGTGACGTTCGCCGCGCCTTGGAGGATCCATTTGGGTCGTCAACCTCTCAATCCACCAACGAACACTTCTTCAACGCGATGATACAGCCAGCGATACAGGCTCGTGGAGACATGATGTGCGCCGCACAAGATTCCTCTGCACTATGTCAACAAGCCATACAGGTCGTGTCCCTGATATTCAGGTTTCCCGGGCTGTATTCGCTTTTCACCAGTGAGTAACGTTCCTTTCTGTGTGTGTATGCGCTCTAATCCGTTCGCAGACACCATTCTTTCTCAGCTACTCGAT
The DNA here is from genome assembly GCA_000338015.2 of Ganoderma multipileum BCRC 37180. Classification (NCBI taxonomy): domain Eukaryota; kingdom Fungi; phylum Basidiomycota; class Agaricomycetes; order Polyporales; family Polyporaceae; genus Ganoderma; species Ganoderma multipileum. The sequence goes on from BACB01003194.1 coordinate 101,890, forward strand.
GACCTCCTTACTATCGCTCGCTCATCTGACCTCCCAAGCTTTGATGGCGAAAAGACATGCATGCTGGCGGCTTGGACTTTTGCTACCATCCAGTTGCCCGCCACAATTCTATTACCCCATCAAGGTACGATCTTGGCGTGGATGAGCGAGTTAGTGGTCCATATGTCACCAAAGAACAAGGATTCCAAGGTAAGTCTCCCCAAACAACGGTTTTACGTCCTTGTTAACGTAAGTTCAGATCCTCCACCACCTCTGGTCCAAGTATCCAGCGGCATGCCTTCCAAGTACCGCCGACACCTTGGCGGAGATCTTATCTCGCTTGGTCTCTTCCGATGTGGCGACTCGTGCGGAGGGCGCCATCGCACTTTCCGGCTTTGCCTATGGCTTGTTGTCCGTTTGGTCTTCCACTGGAAACAGTTTCAAAGCTGCTATCCTTCAGGAACTACGCAATTTCTTGTTTTCGGAAGGAGGAGATGGAGACCCACCCGGTGCGAGGCTGCCGCAGATCATCGCCCGCTCAGTCAGAGAAGATACCGCAGGTGCGCCCCACGTCGGACCGCGGTGGGCAGTCACCGTTATCTGCTGTCTCATCATCCTCTCCGGTCATGGTGTTCTCGCCAGCCATCGGCTATGCGGTTTCGTCATCAAGACCGCTGAGCAAGTTACGAACTGCAAGAAGAAGCCGGGGCCCGAGCTCCTTTTGTGCGTCTGGAGATCGCTCGTCTGGGCGTTCGCGCACTACCCCAAGGACGACGACCGCTCGAAGATGACTTCCAAAGAACAGCCCAGATTTCACGGCGAAAGTCCGCGCAACTCATCCTTCGACATCGTGAGACAGGAACCACGAGGAGGGAATGCGATTTGCTTGGTCGCTTCCCTTCTGTATGAGCGGCCGAACCGTTCAGGGAAACCTTCTCCCCCCGAATTTGATAAAGCGTTCGCCGTATTGAAGGATTTGGTGTCAAGTCCATCCGACAGTGTCTATCGAGACGGTCTTTCTATCCTAGAGCAATTGGTCAGTACGATCGGCACCGGCGGACCGCCTGGCGATGTCTCTACCACTACGTGGACGCCGGACGATATCCCCATCAAAGCCATGTTCTCTCGTCGCCTGCTCGATGCGGAGTTACCCGCCTTCTCATCTGCTATACACGATGCCTGTCGCGTCTCTCCTTCTGCCATCCGTCCCCTCGTTGAACAAGAGATTCAGCAGCACTGGAAAGCACTCCTGGAGACCTGGACTATATGCGCTCGCCGGGAGCATATGCGAGCAGAGCTTACCGCCCTTCCCGTATGTGTTCATTTGCTCGTGATTCATTCCGCATGTCACTCATGATTTTACGACTAGGACGTCCTGATACAAGTGTGGCAAGCGCTTCTCTTGGTGAAGACGCATCTCACGCAAGGTCTCGGGCATCTCACCGCCTCCCCGGAATCCACGGATAGCGTTGTCCATGTCCTCGCAGGTTTCCTAGACTGCAGTCCATTCGCGAAGGCGACATCCCCACCTCTTCCTGTAGACGCGGTCCAGTGTCGAGCACTCTCGACTTGCCATCAGCTCTGGGGCGTCGCGAGGAGTGTCTTTTCGGACTCTTGGCTCTCAACCGCAGCCGGCTTCGTTCTCGGTAGCGTTCTCCGACACACGTTTGACCTCTCGACAAAGGAGGTGAAGACGGCGTGGAGCAATCTGTGTGCTTCTCTCATCTCAACCAACACTCCGGACTTCGTCGCACGTTTAGTGATGGAAGACGAGGACGATCGCAAGGCGGATGTCCGCCGTAAGCTGTGGTTGCTCACTGCCGGAACTTGGAGCACGAGAGAGCCCCCACCTAGCTGGGTCGACTCGGTTGATCTCCTGGTATTACCCCTTCGGTACGTCGAGACTCATGGTATGTCATGGCAGAACTAATGAAGGTTTATACTAGACACTGGACGCTCAACGAAGAAGTAGATATGAATGTCTGGGGCGCAGTTCTGCAGCATGCACTGTTGCAAGTTCACTCGGTTTCAGAGCCATCTTTGGTTGTTTTCGAGGCCATCGCAGAGCGTGTTAAGGATCCAGCTCGGTATGTACCTGCCACAAAGAATTTCAAGCCATTGTTGAACCGACGTATATGCGCAGCTTGTTGGACGCCCCGAAGATACTTCTCCATCTGTTGGCACAGTTTACCGTAGACGATGACGCTTGTCGGAAGTCTATCTTCCTCCAACACGTCGGTACTGTCCTTCGCGATCTCTACACCGAGGCGGCGGAGAATATCTCCACAGCTGTCCAAACTCTGAGATATCTCAGGCGTGTCGTCCAGGGTTGCCCGCTGAACGCGATACTCCCTATCCTTTCCTCCCTCGTCGATAGTCTATCTGCCTGGGTTGGTGACGAAGACGAACTACTTCTCACACAGGATCATAACGACGTTGTCAGTAATATCAACCGCCTTCACCGGATCTAGAACTCACCGTTATTCTCAGGTTGTTCCGCTCTATTGCGACGCGCTTAATGCGCTCCGAAAGATACCCATGTCTGCCGATACCCTGCAAACTTTCGCACCATTCTTTTGTTCCGCTTTCGTTCGCATCCCCGAACCGGGTCGTGGTCCACTCGCGTTCTGCGAGTTTTGGGCATACATCCAACCGTCGTTAGTTCATCTCAATGGGGCGTACCCTGAGGAAATCAAGGCCGCGCTACGAGCATCGCACGACGTATTGGGAATTGACGTTGTCGCCGATCTTTCTCTGGAGACCCACGTAGACGGACGCTCCTCAGCATCGGTGCGTATCACACGTTCTACACCCGGTTCCAGGGAAGAGTTGACCCCTGAACGCGAAATAGACGTCCCCTGCCAAGTCTTCCCCCGCTAAGCGATCTATACAACGGCCCTCACGGAGTGAACGCGACCAGGACAGCCTGGGTAAACCACGGCAGACCACGTTGTCTCCATTCCAGGAGAGAAGGGCATCGCCCGCCGTGAGCACGAAGATGTCGCCGCTTCCCAACACCCCGGGAGCGAAACGATCACTTTCTCATGCGCTTGCGGAAGCCGACTCCGACTCCCCAGCAACACCTCCGAGATGCAGGATGGATGCCAATCGCAGTCCCGGCTACATGCCGGGTTCTCCAACGGAAGCTATGCGCATGCGACGACTCGCTGCAGGACCCTCCAGTCGCGTTGCTCATGAGCGAGTCCGAGCCACTCCGGACCGGCCTGTCAAGCGGCGCAAGGTCTCGCCCGGGCTCGCGTTACCCAAGGGTTCACCAGTACCTTCTCGTGAAGGATACTTGGGTTCTTCGAAGCGCAATCCTGCCCCGTCGACCTCTTCAGTTACCAACCGCAGCAAATGGCGCTTCGATGGCGTCGAAGTTGAGACGGTGAAGGACTTCAAGCGGCGCACATCCATTGACACTACCGGGCCTTCCACACCTAAGGGAGCGACCGCAGCACTGATGCTTAGCCCAGAAGTGCCATCCCCTACGGTCGCGGCGGCACCAAGAGCACCTTCATCTGACGATTATGACGCTTGGGAAGTTCCCATCTGCGCAGACGACGATATGGACGTCGTCGCCGACAGCCAACCATCAGATGATAAGGGCAACGACGACGACTCGCTCCTGCCAAGCTTCATGAAGGAACTCAAGGAAGAGCGAGGACGATATCGCGACCACTCAGACAGCACCCCTATTCCCTCAAGCAGGGCATTAGGGAAGCGACCGCAGCATACGGCGCGCACGCAGACCGCACCGCCGACCTTCCTACACGAGGGTTCTCCAGACGCGGAGCGCGAGCATACTGCACCTGCCCCTCTGCAGCGAGCCCAAACCGCATTCGCGCAGCTCGAAGGGCTTCAGGCAGTCTGCGATGCCCTTGAGAAAGATGGGTCGCAGCTAGATTGGGACCAAATGGTCAAGATGACTGCGCTCAACAATCGCCTGGGAGCAGTAATGGTTGAAAAGATGTCGAAGAAGCTGCCCTCTCTCCCTGACGCCGGGCCAAGAGGCGATGGTCGTGGACGCGGAGGGTGAAGGAAGAAGGGTCCGTCCCGACAGTCTGCGGTTAATTTCGTTATTTCTATTCTTATTGCACTATCTTTCATATCCGAGGAAGCAATAATCAAGGCAATAACATTCTGGTTGTGTGCCGTGCTACGGCCATGGTAACTGATTGGTCCGAGGAACTGTCCGTGTCGTGTTGATACAGTAGCACCGGCTGCGACTACTCGTAAACCTGGCACCCGTACTCGATATTCCCTTCCCGGCTGAACGTGATGATGTGGTCTGTCAAGCGCATGTCAGAACACAGCTTCCAAAAGAGTCATCGCACGGAGAAATAATAACATACCACCAAGGCGTCGGGTTGTGAAGCCTACCTCGCAGTAGCAGCTAGAAATAGACGAGGCTCAGCCCGGTCGGTCCGACAAGCGGGGTGAATAGCAACGCACTAGTAGTATATCCATTTTCGCTTGAACACCTCGATCTCTTCCCGCGCTGAGGCATCATCGGCATCCATGACGCCGGGGTACTCGGCTTTCAGTGCTACGATCGAACACACGTCAGAATCACGAACACGTTACCAAACGACTGGAGGTTGTGAGGGCCGTACCTGGCACGATCGCGTCCTCGAATCGCGCCTCGAACCGGCTCCGCCATTCACGGAGCGTGCGCGAATAGTGTGGTCCGATATTTGACACAGAGTCGACAACCAGCTTGCCTTGCGACCCCTTGGCAAGAGTGTCGACGAGGAAGGTGAGCGTGGGCAGGAAGCCTCCAGGGAAGACTGCAAAGACCGGATTTAGCTATGAGTACTTGAACATTCCATGGTCGCTATCTGGTTGGATACTCACTCTAGCAGCACGACATACGCGCGCACCGACGCAAATAACGAAAACAAGTCAGACGAAGCGTCACGACAATTGACGAAGGACATACCCATTTGCGAATGAAGTCGACCTCGCGTATATACTGCTCAAACCCTGCAGACACAATGATCCGTTAACGCGCGACATCCCTTCAAAGGTCAGAAAAAGGACTTACTGGCTTCGGGAATGGTGATCCCCTGCACAACACCCACACCCGTCTCCTTGTTCAAAGCCCAGTCGATCTTCGACCAGTACGTCTACAGCGCATACGCTCATGAGGCCGCATCGGGATACGCATATAGACACTCGAACGCACCTCCATGTACTCCTTCCCGACCGCTTCGACCATCTCGACGCTTACGAGCCGGTCAAACGCGCCTTCCCATTCTGGTGGCATATTCCTGTAGTCCATGAGGTGCACGTGGATGCGGTCGGACAGCCCCGCGGCAGCAGCCCGCGAGCGTGCCAGGTCGGCCTGCTGCGTGGAGAGAGTGAGGGTGTCGACGGTCGTCCCTGGGATCGTGGAGGTGATGAGCAGAGCCATGGATCCCCATCCCGAGCCGATCTCCAGTACCTAAGTAGATGTGCGCATCTCAGCTTCGAGTCCATGGCAGGCTACCAGGTCGCGAAATGGGTGGATGTACGGGCGGGACTCACCCTGTGGCCTGGGCGGATATCGGCCTTGCGTATGATATGTCGCAACTTGCGGAATTGCGCCGCCTCGAGGGGGTCGTGTACCTCAGGGTCGTGCGTGTGCCGAGCCTCGCCGTAGTGAGCGAAGAGGCCGAGGACGTTCAAGGAGAATTCTTTGAACGTATCGCCGTGGTCCGACTCGGCAAGCGTCGCGGGGGTTGAGACGCCAGTGGAAGAAGGTGTTTGACCCTCTTTTGGCGAGGATTCGAGGGAGCTGGATGGTGACTCTTGAAGGTCCCCATCCAGTTCCGGAAAGATCGCGCAGGAGTACGTCATGTCCTTTGATAGGAAACCTAAAACATGCGTATCAGGTACATCCTCCACCAAACAAGCGCACATAGCAACCTATATGCAGCCCATAAGCAGCGAAGAGAAGCGCTCACCCATGAACATCGCGTTGCTGATGTCGTAGTGTGCGCTTATGTTCTTCCTGGCGTTTGTCACGGTGTTGAGTATACGCGCGGTGAGGCCCAGCTCGGGGAGTTTGCCTACGAGGCGGGTGAACAAGGAGTTGTCTATTGCGGAAAGCTGTGCCCGGTTCGCTAAGAAGACCTGGAGTCGCGTGGTCAGAAGACAGCACGATCCTCGTACCGACGCAGAGTCGAAGACAGCGACACACCAAGAAGACCTTGACGAGGTCTTCGCAGTCAATCTCGCCGTACATGTACGCTTCTGAGAAGCCCAGATCGCCCATGGCGCATAGACGCAGCCAGAAGTTGGGATTCCGTACTGTGAGTCGCGCGACTGGGCCGTGTAGGGTAGAGGAGTCACGGTGGGGCCATAGGTGATGTTTCTCCTCCTGGTCGCCGAACGTGTATGTTTGACCAGGCGTATGGATTATGAGTGTGCCATTGGTGATGTCGCACAACAAGCTACTCCATCGAGTCAGACGACCGTATTTCATGGTGAGACATACATGACGAGGGACGTACCCGGTGGCAGCCTTCTCCGCGAGTGTACAGAGGGGGGTTTTGAGGTAGGAGGAAGAGGTCGCAACAAGGGAGCTGACCAGGCTGGTCATGGAGTGCTTGCTTTTTCGGGGGCGACTGAAGCTTCGAGCGCTACGTTTCGAACCAAGGGCTTCGAATTAAAGCCAACGTGTCTCGTTCGTATTTGGGCGCGAAGAAGCAGGTCGCCGTTGACGTCAAGATAACGAGTGATGGTACCGTTGCAGGGATGTGTCCTCCGGAATGCGAAAGGCCAGCGCTGGGACCTGGAGGAGCTGTATGTACCCGTAGGAGACTCAGAAAGCGATAAGTATACAGTCTGGACGGAAGGAGGGAGAGGAAGAAGGTGGTTGCTATCCAATCACCAACCGACGATGGGGAAGGACCAGGGCTTCGGGACGCATCATATTCGCCATCGCCAGGGGGAAGACCGTGGAGGACTCCGACGAAGGCGAGGCCGTTGTGATGTCGATGGTGCCCCGGAATGAAATGCAGTCACCAGTCGTGCATCGGTCTCTGATGGACGTTTGGAACAAGACTCCGTGCGCTTCCCACATCCTTCAGCTCCGTCACCCGGGCGACGGCGGCCATGACTTATCAGGCGAGACGGCCCCTTTCACCACCAGAACGGCGTGCACGGGTGCCGTGGAAGCTAGGGTCGACGTCGCTGGGCAAGTCGGGCTCGCTGTGCAGTGTGAGTGGCGGCGGTGGGAGAACTTGGTTAGTTGCCGCGCTGCTAAACAGTCGCGGAAATGCACCGATCGGTGACGTCGGTAACGAAGGTTTCGCCGGCTCATTCCGGTCCGTCCCTGAAGAGTCACGCTCACGTGAACAGAGCAATGCAGCAAAAATTGCAGCGACGCTGAGGTCGCTCCTCTCCACGACGACAGCACCAAAGCCGCGAGGCTCACCCCACACAGGCCGTCTCGCTTCGCCGCAAGACGGCCGCCTTCGTGAGCGGGCTAAGGTCTGAGCATTCCAATCCCTCTCTCCCGAGATCGACTCTAGCTGGGTCCGGTCTGAACAGACTGAGCGTCGCACCAGAAATCCAGTGCCGCGCCGGGGTTTGTGCACCCTCGAGACGACGTCCGCAGCGGTCGCGCGTACCCTCCCTCTCCTCGAGAGGGTCCCGGAGACGCGCCACGGCGCCGAGGGGCGGTGGCGGACTTTGGGATACGGCGCAGGGATCGGGCGCGCGCCCTACCGTCCTTGGCCACCCTGCGACTCGTTCGTGGGGCCGGCAGAGGATTTTGGAGGGGCGGCGTCCTTCAGTGCACTTCGCGGCTCGCGCATACTGGGGCCTCGTGCCCCTGCGAAACTCGATTCAGACTACTCTGGGGCTGTCGTCCACCCCTTCGGAATTTTTTGCTCTTGGGTGCTCCTCGCGAGCTCTGTTGCCGATGTCCTCCGATTGCGCAAAATTTGCTTCAGGAAGCTCCTCTGGTGCGTCTTCTCCATCTTCGAGCTGCTCTTGTCTGCTCAACCCTCGTTCGATCTTCTAATCAGGACAAGTCTCCCTAGTGGACGCTTCGGTGGACGCTTCAGTGCATGGGCGGGGTGCAAGGGTCTGGGCTATGGAGTAGGGGGATTTGGCTGTGTATTGTACTCCAGGAAATACAGTTGCGTACTCTTTGCATCTGCCTCACCGCGACACCACACAAGGGCGCCCAATCGGTCGCATGTCTATCCGTAGCCACCACCATCTGCCGAAGCGTTCTTGAACCACAACCCCGTTCGCTACCGATGTCACAAACCGTTCCATCTGAATCGGATGACTCAACAACTTCCAAAAGCACTGCGCCATCGCTCTCGGCGGAGCTAGACAAGCTCACGACGGCCATCCTAGAGGTCAGCGATAACGTCCAAGCGTGCGCCCAAGAGAGCGATGCGCGGAACGCCGCCTACCTCGTCCGTGCCGAAGAACAGAAACAGCGCACGACGAGCTTCCAAGACCAGATCGCCAAGATGCTCGCGATGACTCAGGAGGGGCTGCGGAAGGAAAGAGAGGAGCCGCTCAAAGGTATGGACCCTGCCTCTATGCGTACCAGATGATCCATGCTGGCGTCGCTGTCAACCGCCTGCGACGGACGGAAGGCGTTCCATTGAATACTATTGCTATGAACTGCGCACAGTGCCAAATCCCCAGAAGTTCCAGCGCAACTTACAAAGGGCCGCGTTCGGTACGGGAGGGGACTCTGAATCAGCATCAAGATCGTCAATGTTGGAATCATCGCGCGATTCGATGCCGACAGAGCCTCAGTCGCACAGTAGTTTGCGGGGGTCTCAGGCTGGATCAGTTCCACAGCTTGAAGACTATCCGACAGGGTCGCCGGCCTCCGTACGGGCTTCGCGTGGGTCAGCTTCTACATCCGACTCCCAGTCAGGCATCCTCTCAGGTATAGTACTACAATTTCGCGTTGGCAGCTTCCTGTATGCTGAAACTGTACCACCGCAGACGCCAGCTCGTGGCAGAAGGTTTAGAGCCCGTGTCTAGTGACAATGTGGCGAGGGAGGTGAAATACGTGTTGTTGCATTCGGGTCAAGACAGGGTCGGGATAGTGTTCCAATACATAGCATAGGCAGGTATCCATATCCAGTGTTCTCCAAAGTCAGCCTAGGCTCAGATTGTGTTGTTGTCGATATAGGCATTTGACCACCCCGAATCAACTTGCGGAGATAGCAGCCTTGATCAAGTCCGCCGCCTTCTCAGCGACAGCGATAGTCGGCGCAGCCTACACATGTTTGAGCATCCCCGCTACATGCACGCATACGAGAAACTCACCGTGTGCCCACTAACGATGGTCGGGAAGACGGACGCGTCGACCACACGTAAGTTCGGAATCCCATGCACGCGCAGGAACGGGTCCACGACGCCGCCCTCCTCCCGAGGCGCCATGCGCGCCGTGCACGCAGGGTGGTACAGCGTCTCGGCCTTCCTGCGAACCGCCTCCGCGACGGCGGCGTCGTCGAGTTCGTGGAATGTGTGGTCGAGCGCCGCGTCCGCCTTGCCCGCGGGGTCGAGCATCGATGCCAGCGGCTGCGTGTGGGCGACCTTGGCCAGGAGACGGGCGGTGCGCACGAGCACGGCGACGTCGTGCTCGGTTGACAAGTACTTCGGATCGATGACGGGCGGCTCGTGCGGGTCGGCCGACTTGAGGCGAATCGTGCCGGTGCTCGTCGGCCTGCAGACGCGGCAGCTCAGTGAACGCGGTCGGGTGGATTAGGTCGGTCGGACGACATACCTGAGAAGGACACCGTGCACGGCGAAATAGTGATGCGGGGCCATATTGACCATGCCGTGCTTGAGGTACCCAGCTGGCGTGAAGAATAGCTCGATGTCCGGCGCGCCCGGGCCAGACGACGTGTCTTCGTAGCTCTTCTCTGGATATTCACTTGGGGGAAAGAGACCGGGATCGTCGGAACGCGCGAAGGCGATCGCCTCCGCGATCTATTCGAGGGTTTAGCGTGAACACTCAAAGCTTTGATGGCTGGCTGAACGCGACCTACGTTTGTTGTCAAAGGACCCCTTCCCGACAATCGGTACTGGAACAATGCCTTCATGAGTGCTGGGGTATGTCTCAGCGATTCTCCCCTGATAATCGCGAGGCTGGAGTTGGTCTTGTCGCGGAAATTGAGGTCGATGACAATATGATCCATGAGGTGGGATCCCACTCCTGGGAGGTCGGCAACGACGGAAATACCATGGGAAGCGAGGTGCTCTGCAGGACCAACGCCAGAGAGCATAAGGATCTGAGGGGAGTGGACAGCGCCAGATCTACACGCTCATTTAGTCGTGCACTTCCGTGTATACGAGGCGGAAGAAATAAATACGCACGATACAACGACCTCTTTCTTTGCCTTCACGCGGTATTTTTGACCCTTTCCATGGGAAAACTCGACGCCAACAGCGCGAGGTGTCGACCCAGATGTGTCGAAGAGGATACGCGTTACATGCGCATGCGGGATGACCTTCAAGTTCTTCCGTGAGAGCACATCCGGCGTAAGGTATGCACTTTCTGTCGTCACGCGAGAGCCAGAGGGCGAGATGAAAGTCACTGGGATCATGTATACAGTCAGGCAGCGTGATACCACGCGATGCACAGAACGCACTAGCCTATAAGCACCAAAGTCAGCGTAGGGTATCGTTATATGCGCTGGCTTGAACGTACTTTGGTGACACCCATGGTACCCCGGTGCGTGTTGACATCAGACGAGCGGGGAACGCCAACCTTGGCGCACGCATCGATGAATTTCTTGGTCCCCTTGGACACATAGCCGAAATAACCAGCTGCAACGAAGTTGAACTTCGTAGCAAACGCAGTAGTCCTCCATTAGCACACGCACTTTGAACTGGGCCTGATTTTCCGCGCAAAGAGGAGTCTACTTGTGGGTAATCCGCGCTCGAATGGAATGTCTCAAATTTCTTGATATAACTGCAATGCATGATGTTAAGGTGGGTCCCTAGGGAGAAACATGAATGCGAGCAGGTATATGCTCACTTATTAAATTCCTTGAACGCCCACTGCTCAGCCCCCGGCTGTCCCTTTTGGAGCTGGACCCATTCATCGTAGTCTTCCGGGGCTCCAATGTGGAAGCTGTGTGTTCCGTCAGAGTTGAACGCATCGCATACCCACGTAAAGACATAGAAACATCACTCACATGAGAGCATTCATACAAGAGCCTGAACAGTCTGGAGTTGAGCCCACGTCTCGTACGTACGTTCGGTGTCACCACTCACATCCTCCGAGCAACTTCGCTGCACATTACACACTCGTAAATAGGGGCTCAAAAGAAAAGCAGATGGACTCACCCCGCGGCCAATACCTCACTTGTGAATCAGCGTCGGTCTGGGGGACGGTGAACAACTCCCAGTCCCATTGAGTATGGAAAAGCTTGGAGTAGGCGGAAGGAATAATGGCGAAGGGATTCTTCACAGAACTAAAGCGTTCGCCTGAACAATCATCCCAAACAACAGCGCACGGAAGGGAAACACGTACCTTCCACCCGCCTCGAGCAACAATACGCGCACCGAGGGGTCCTCCGACAACCGTGCCGCGAGCACACACCCAGCGGTCCCTAGCGTGGAACTCGGCTCAACACTCTCTGCACCACCAGCGGGTAGCCACCGACTCACCTCCGCCCACAACGACCACGTCGTACTCATCGAAATCGTACTCCTCCTCTCCACTGCGGATCCGCCGAGCAGCCGTGGCGGGATTCTTGAGCAAAGCCGAGTATATGCCTCGTTTGCTAGCGCGGCTGTAGATGTAGCGAACCACGAGCACCAATGCAGTCAACGCAACGGACCAAGAGGCAACCCTACCCCGCTTTTGGGTGGTCACGGAAAGCATAGTAGCAGCCGACGAGATGCGAGAGACGGACACTTCCGTGTTTGTAGTAGAGTGCCCCGGGAAGATGAGGACAAGGTCGGTGGCTGCTGGCGAAGCCAACTAGTGGCTGGGAGTCCATTTGTAGTCCAGCGGGTTCCGAGTGAACCGGGACGCGCGGATATCAACGAGTTATGTCAGAACTGCTTGGATGTGCGAGGAGTCGTCACTTGGATATATCATGGGAGCCCTCCGTGGGCCCGTCGAGCCCGCAAACGTGGGAGCTCCGGAGTTCGCTGCCTTGCGTTGTGCGGAATCCCAGGTGGAACACCAGTGCATGTGAAATCGCGGCCAACATTGACCACAAGTCTGAGCTTCCGTGTCGGCCTAGCCATTTATGCAACGACTTGTGACTTGAACCAGGATAAGTAGAGCTCGGAAGAACCTCAAGGAGCCAGCAATGTTGTAAACAAGCGGGGTCGGTATCCCACATTCTGAGTCGCCCACATTGCGCAATGCCTTCTCGTCGATCCATCAACACAACGATCGCGCGATGACCCCTTCGCTAGCGCTGCTTTCCGATTTCCGCGACTTTCCGTGCGCAACAACTCAAGCAATCACAACCTAAGTACAGCAGGCTCCTTCGTATGTAACCATCACTCTCAACCTTCGTTGATTGTACCACTCAATACTGTCAGTACATCCTGTGAACGTCGTGTGAATGTCGGCATGCAGCGACGTGGGATCAGAAGCTCTGAACCCGGGCCGCATAGTGTTCGACGAGCTGTTAGATCAAGATGGAAGAGGAAACTGATCCGAGGGACGACGGGCATAACACACGAAGAATTTCAGGCTCATATATATGAACAGACACGTCAGAGACATACCATGAACACCCACTAAGCGACTCTATGATATCTAAATATTTATCTCCAAGGCACGGACGAGAGCTTCCGCGCTTGGAGAGCGAGGTGTGATATTGCATCTGCAGTCTTCAAGGTGCCTGACCCCTCCGCTCGTTAGCAGGTCTACTGGAGTTCAGACAACGCTGTACTTACGCTATGAACCCGTTTGTGTACCGTGGACGAGTGCGAATGGGGTTTCCATTTTCGTCGTATGGCAGCGTAATACAGAACGTATGGAGAATCGACGCGATATAAATGAATATTGTTGCATCCCCCAAGTACCGTCCCGGACATATACTACGAAAGGTTGCAGATCAGCACCATGAGGATGAGGGGATGAAAATAACGAGCGTACCGTCTACCGAATCCAAATGCGATCACGGTAGGGTCCCTGACATTTGGGTTAAGCTTTCCCTCCTTCATGTAACGTTCCGGCCAGAAGCGTTCCGGGGATGGATACATTTCCGGATCGTTCATCATCGACCTGACCGGAAGATTAGCAACGAACGGCGGTGAAGTATTTGAGAATGCTCACCACACATTGACAATGACTGTGGTGTTCCGAGGGATATAATAGCCGTTATATTCAACATCTTCAGTGGTCATCCGCGGGCACCCAAGAGGAGCAGAGCTGTGCCATCGTAGCAGCTCCTTGACAACGGCGCCTACGTAGGGGAGAGCTTCGCGGTCGGCCAGCTCTGGAAGGCGGTCAGGGCCAACGACTTTATCTAGTTCGGCTTGTGCGGCTCGCTGTACCTCGGGAAAGAGTGACATGGCGACGAAGAAACCGCACATAACTGAATGTTGCTGTAGAAAGATAGGGTCAATGTCGAGTGGAGAATAGGTAGGGCCATTGTTGCTACCGTGTCAATGCCACCTGAAAGTCCACGTCAATACTCTTCAGCTCCTCAGATCATAATCACCTGTAGCTCTGACCTGCATAAGTAACCCCAGCGACGTCTTTGGCGATTCTCTCTTCATCGGTAGCTATACCACTCGGAAATTCCGTGAGGCCCTCGATCATCGCACTCGCAATACTGGGAGATGCTCGATTCTGGGTCTAGGAAGTGGTCGATGTGAGCAACTGGAGCGAGAATTGATCTGCACGCACTCACCATTGCATTCTTTGCCGCAATCCAAGGAATGTCACGAAGCGCGTACGTCGCTTGGCGAGCCGCCGCTAAGCATCGTAGGAATCCCGTGCCGGGAAGCCACGTCGGGATGCGCGCAAGCTTTGGGAAGACTTCGAGCAGAGGGGTATATTTGTGGGCAAGCAAGCCGAAGCCATCCATGCCTCTTTCAAGGGTAGATAGATATTTGTCATCGCTCCGAGCGACATCTAGCCCGTATGTCACCTTGATCACGGAGGAGCCCAGCGTACTGCGGGAGGATGAGGCCGAGTGAACGGGCAGAGCAGGCTAGGAATCTACTCACTACCGGACGTGTTCGGTGAGCTTTTCTGGGTTGACGAGTAATCTTGACAACAGATCACGGGCACTCTGCTGAAGGATGGGGAGATAATTGTGGACGACGCCAGGATGGAAGTGTTGCCAGAAAAGGCGGCGTTGACGCCTCCACAACGGACCGTAGGGCGTGAAAACCAGAGCCCATTCTAGCCCGGTTCTTGTGGTCTGTCAGACTCGTTTTGGCGAACGTAGTGAGTAGTGGATGACATACAGATTTACCATGGTTGACTCCGGTCTCGATGAGAATGTTGCTGAGTGCTTTTCGAGCAATTCAATAGCGGTATCGGCATCGTCGACAACTAGAATCCCTCGACCGACCACGTCGAGGTAAACGAGTTCGCCTGGATCATGCGTCAATGACGTGGTTGTGCAATATGGTTAAGATATTTGAGGACGTACCATAGCATCGTCTGAGTTCCTTGTAGGTGAGCCATGCCGATCGTCTGGGCATGTTAAGAAGATTGCCAATAATTGGCAAACCAGGGGGACCAGGAGGAAGGGGTGATCTTGAGCGAGCAGCAGCAGTCTTGACATGCCGGCGAGCAAGAATAATAACGAAGCAGGCCGCTAGAAAAGACATGGCTAGAGTGTGAGTCGGAAGTGTAGGCCATTCGGTGTCGCACGTCGATAGCTTCATGGCGGAGAACAAGGAGTCGGTGTAAGTGCCCTGGTGGTATGAACATTGCCCAACTTATAACATACTATGGCGCGCCACGCCCACCCAAGACTGCCACCGGAAATCAACCCGTCCTCGCTCAAGCAAACACACAGCGCTGTCAGTAACAGTAAGACGTCGAACACTACCCGTTCAGACCGAAAAGTGAGCAGCGGTTGTGTCAGCTTTTACCGACGAGATCGGGCTGGAAAAGACGCAGACATTGGATATCAGATCATCTGAGCTTGGAGTGTTATGAGTTCATATCCCCACTAGAAGACGAGCGGCCCCGCACTCACAGGAAACTCACTGTCCGTTCTTCCAGCCTACCATTCTATCCTCTATGCTGAGTTGTATTATCGCCACGTCCGCGCCTAGCTCCGATAGTTCGGCAGCGGTAAACTCAGGTGGGAGGTAGAGAAGGCGGTGAGCGAAAGGCGGCAAATACGGCTTCCAACCAATACGTCGGGTTGATCAATAGGTCGGAATGGGGCTGAAATGGAATGCTTGGTGACAACATATGACTGCAACAGAGTCATGTCGAGATGGATATAAGCAAGGTGTAATAACTGCAGTGTCATGTACTCACATAAATACTCTACACGTCGGATCAACACCAAAAGTTACGACATCGGCCACTCCGTGAAAACGCCTTGTCCGAACCTGAAGAAACTGATCGTCCCAGCATCTACGACAGCGACCACTACCATCTTCTTGCCGGTTTTGAGCGATGGGAAAGGGTTGGAAGGGCGACCCTGTGGCTTCCCAGCTTGAGTCTTTTGCGGACTGGCCCATAACCAAGATATTGACCTCCACGTCGCCGACTCCTGACCTGGCGCCGGTGTGGACTGTTGCTTGGGTGTCTGCGGCGCAGCGGATGCGGCTAGCTTTTGTTCGGCGAAAGACAGTCGTTTCCTTGAGACGGGTGGTGGAAGTTCCGGCAATTGGCCAAAAAGGTTAGTAAGTTCCGAAATGCTTGGCATGGGCGTCGTCCGGGCACTGTGGTCCGAAGTTAGCGTCTTGTGTGGGTAGTTGGATAGACGGGACGTTCGTACTCCACTACGACCACTTGGAAGTCTGGGGCAGGAGGGGCGGTCTTCTTGAAGGGCGTTGAGGGTTTATACAGGTTGTAGAAAATTTGATACTGGGATGCCTGTGGTTCCTGCGTATGCCGGGTGCGGGGAAGAACGTCGTATCCGGCAGGCAAGAAGCGCAGCGAGTGAAACAAGGAGGCTGCAGCGTCTCGATGAGAAATTTTCACCGCTCAGGGACCAAAGGGATGAGACCAACCGTAAGTCACGCCGTGGTGTAACCAGGGTCCGAGTCGTATTGGTCGCCACCAATCGCGACTACTGACGAAGATGCGCACGAGCTTAGAGAAGAAGCTAGACACTGCGCCATACAGTCGACTGAAGATTGACATAGACGATTTCGCTGTGAAAGGAAACGGAGGTGGCATAGGGTAATCAGGTGAAGGAGGTCTTGCCCTTGTTACGACATAACCCAGCCGTTTGAGGTAGGCGTATACCTAGCATTTCACGAATGAACATACACGCGGCGTGATTAAGGGAGGACCACGTACTTGATACTTTTCCAAGGTGAGATCCTCCGTACCAACCATCTCAGCGTACGCCTGCTGAACAGACATGGGGACACCCTCCAAATCATCCAACAGCTCAACCTTAGGCAGAGGCAGCTGTGTCGGACTCCAACAATACATTGCACCCCTCTCAACCAGATAGAGGGCTTCTTCTGGAAGCAATTCCAAACGTCTTTGGATTTTCTTCGCGTCCTCGAGCGCAGCGGACGGTCTCGCGATAGAATGTCCCATAGTGGTGAAATGGATGCCTCGTGCAACGGTAACATGTGCCCTCTTCAACTGCGGATACCAAATGGCATGGCTTACGGACTTGCTGCAACCATGGGTGAGATGCATTCTTGCTCGAAAGAAAGAACAACACACCTGGAGATGGTACGCGTTGCCTTCAAAGCCTCAAGCATGGCCGAGCGCGAGCGATCCAGGACATGTCGCTGCAAACCTGACCCTCCATGGGTAATAGGCTCGAAGTCCTTCTCTCCCCTTTTCGGGATCACGGGTCGTGCAATCGCAATCCCGCTTCGCGCATACAATGAGACAAAGTCCTGAAGAATGCGGTCAAAGGGACTCACGGAATTTTTGTCCAATCCGGTCCCTGGTCCTCATCTCCAGACGATCGCTCCTCTTCCTCTTGCGCCACAGCGGCGTCTGGTTTGGATATCGACGTCGGTACTTCTAGATTGTCATCCATGCCGATGAAATGTAGAGTCCGGTAGAGGTGGGGTGGCGAATACGGCAAAATGGGGAGAGTGGATCACTCGAGGAAGGCGGCGTGAGGAGTCGTGAGTCGTGATGACTCTGACGCCCGCCGCCGACGCGAGACGCGACTTACGCGACGGCGGCGACTCCGACTCTCCGAGCCACGTCCCTCCTGTTGCCTCCACTGAGCTCCGCTATCAGTCACGACTCTCACCTTCCCTTGGTCCTGTGAGGGCGGAGTACGAGGTTTCTGAGGATGTCTACCCAGTCGGCACCAACGTTCTCTCAGTCATTGGTGGTATGTTCCCCCCATATCATCCGCCCCATGGATAGTGACACCACACCAGGCCGGTGGCGTTGCAGGGACCGCGGTCGACCTTCTCTTCTTCCCTATTGACACAGTCAAGACGCGTCTACAGTCTGCTCAAGGCTTCGTCCGTGCCGGAGGGTTTAGAGGAGTCTACAAAGGGATCGGGAGTGTGGTGGTAGGGAGTGCGCCAGGTGGTACGCACACACCTTTCGATCTCCAGACGTTAACTCATCACATCTGCATCATGGCTAGCTGCCGTGTTCTTCTGTATATACGACACGCTCAAGAAGACGCTGCCTTTACCATCCGACTATGCTCCAGTAACTCACATGATCTCAGCCTCGGTTGGAGAAGTCGTGCGTTCCTCATTGCTCAAGCAGTTCTATTACCTACTGAATGGTACAGTGAAACCAGGCCGCATGTTCAATACGGGTCCCCACTGAGGTCATTAAAACGCGAACTCAGACCTCGACTTACGGTGCGGCGGCGTCTTCACTAGCAGCAGCCCGGCATGTCCTCTCTACTGAGGGCTTCCGTGGCTTCTATCGAGGGTTTAGGTCTACCATTATGAGAGAAGTACGTGTGACGCTTCCGTATCTGTGCAGTCTTACTGACAGGAGAGCAGATTCCTTTCACCTCGTTGCAGTTTCCCCTCTACGAGCTGCTGAAAGTCCGCGCCGCGAAGGTCCTTCATAGACCACTGCACTCATACGAAGCCGCCGTCTGCGGGAGCTTTGCTGGAGGGGTCGCGGCTGCACTCACAACGCCGTTAGACGTGCTAAAGACACGCGTGATGCTCGATCTACGGGTCCGTGGCTCGTTGCCTTTCGTCTCATCGACTTGACTGACGGTCCTCGTTCAGGACCCAACTAAACACGCACACCCTTCATTGGCTGCCCGCTTCCGCGACATCTACGTAAAGGAAGGTGTGAAGGCTCTCTTTGCTGGAGCAGTTCCACGGACATTATGGATATCTGCAGGCGGTGCGGTATTCCTCGGTGTGTATGAACAAGCCATCCAGTCGCTTATGGGCGGTCCTGCGAAGCTGATAGACTAGCCCTTCCCTGTCAATACTATACACTTACGCAACGAAGCATCGGCATAGACACGCTTTTCGCAACGTCATCGTGCTCGCGTTAATCGCAGTGCACCGTAGAACATTGGCACAAACTGATCATTCGTTTCGTTTTGATGTGCACAGTGCTATATCCGTACATCGCAAGCCGACACAAGTCACGCAACGCTAGCCCCGTGTTTTCTTGGTACTTTTGAGACAACGAAGAAACTAGGTACGAGGCCGGTCCTTTCATACTCTCTTAGAGAGTCTCTTTGACGAAGTCTGCCATTCTGTTCAGCTTCGCGCTACGTGTACGCGTTCAACGGAACACTCACCCTTGACCTTCTGGCCAGTCGACCGCTTGTCGCTCTGCTCGTGCTGGCCTTGGCCCATCTGACCCTGCTGTCCCTGGCCAGTCTGCCCTTGACCGTACTGCGGCTGGGCACCTTGCGACTCCTGCCCGTATCCGCCGGCGGCGGCACGGCCTGACCTCTCTCCGCCCCCACTGCCGTACATGGCCGACTCCTCCCCGTAGCCGGTGCCTTGGCCCCCGCCGCCCTGGTACTGCTGCTGCTGCTGGCCCATGCCAGTGTCGCCCCCGTAGCCGCCCCCCATCCCACTCGGCTCTTCGAACTCGCCTCCCTGGCGCTGCTGACGGCGCGCGGGCTGATCTGTTGGGAGAGCGACGGAGCAGTCAGATGGGCGTCACTTGTTTACGAGGAGGGGTGTACGAGCGACGCACCGCCCTGCTGGCCGTATTCGCTGCTGGGCTGGTCCTGGTAGCCACCTTGGCCGCTGTAAGACATGTTGGTTGGAAGAGTATGGACTGTGAGAGTTGGGGAGGAGATGTTTTGGGTTTCGAACAATGCTCAGCCTTGGCCTTATACGTGCACTCAACTTTAGGCCGTTTGGAGTGATTCATTGCAGGGGGGGTAAGCTGACTGATTCTCTCCGCACTATGCTAACCATGACGAGCATGACGACCGGTGACCTGCTAAAACGCAGTGCAGAGGACCCTGTCTGTCGGGAAACGAGTTGCAGCGGTCTACAGGCGTGATCCACGCGCCTGCGTAGGAATGACGTCGCGACAAGCAACGGGTTGAAAATAGCGCAAAAGTGTTGTACATTTTAAGCGAAGTCTAGGAACGATCGTACAAACGTAGGGTCTGCAACGTAAACATCGACGTCAATGGGATATAGGACAGCAAGACAACGGAAGCAGGACTAGCGTATGAAAGGCGAAGTTGCGAGCGATGTGTTATACATTCTAAATACCGATGATGAAGCTTCCGGTTTAATTCCAACCACCGTTCCACGAAAATGAATGCGGACCGATAAAAAGCCACGAATTCCACGGAGACTCTAAATGGACGAGTACCACGCGATGTGCCCTTCAAGGTTAGAGCTTAATCCAGCTCTTCCATCGGATTGTGACCTGGCGGAGGAAGAACATCGTCCGCCAAACCTGCTGGTGGACCTTCTTGCTCTCCGAAAACAGGATGAGGGACGTTCGGAGCGGCGAGAGCGGGCGGGGCGGGAGGGGTGGGAGCAGGGTTGTCCTGAGGGGTTGCCATTGTCAATGGAACGACGGGTGCTGGAGGTGGAGGCGGAGGTTGCGGGGGATTCGCCGACCTACGCCTATTCTGGAAATCGCGGAGGACTTGAGAGTACATGTCGATCGAGCTAAGGTCGCCTAGGGGGTTACCGGCACGGGCAAGGACGTCGACTTCGACATTGTCCGGCGGCGAGCCTCGGGAGAGTGGCGCGGTAGTCAAGTTGACAACGTGGTCCATGAGTGAAGAGGGAAAATTGTGGAAGGGGACCACTTGCGGGCCATATCGTTCTATAGCGATTTGCTGACGCAGTCGTTCGTACTCGGGGCCGCGGGCGGGGTGTGGGCGACCACCACCAAATACGCCTTGAGGGAACGTTGGGGGAGGCGCTTCCGTCGTAGGCACAGGAGGTGCAGAGGGTGGTCTGGTTGGCAAACCGGCAGCCCGCCGACGCTCCTCCATGTCCAAGAGCTGTTCACGCAGATCCTGGATGTCGCGGTACGCGGTAGTCATGTCGAACCTTCCGGTATCGGGATTAGTCCCCCAAGGTGGGAAACCGAGCATCTCAGAAATCGAAGTCCCTGCTGGAGCCGACACTGTAGGGTCTATCGACAAGTCAGCGCACGGACATAGCCAAGCAAGTCAGAAAAGCCCACATTCAGGCATGACTACTTCAGGTCGGACGCGGGGAACACCCGTTTCCTTGGCCCTCTCCTCGGCCTCCACCCAATCTCGCATACTTTCTACTTGAGGAGGCTGCCAGACGCGCGGTGGGTGTGTCGGATCCGCCTCTGGGCCAAGATGTAAGGCGTCGAGGAGACCCCTCGAAATTCGTAGCGTCAGAGAATGTGGGTCAATATCGAATCGGCAAGATGGACATGTTGTTTTCCGCGCTAGCCAGGGTAACAGACAATGCTTGTGGAAAAGATGCTTGCCAGCGCAAGGGAATGCCACGCTATGGACCGGGTCGAACGGGAATGGGAGATGCGCAAAGATCGCAAGCACGCGCGATGCTTCTATGGTGTCAGGAGACTTGTCGACCAGATCGTCTCGGCAGATCGCGCAACCATCCACGTCCTCGCCATCGGAAGACCTCAACTTCTCGTACCGCAGGACCAACTCGTCTGGCACGACCTCCATAGACCTGATCAGTGTCTCTGCCCGCTCGCCGTCGTTATCCGCGCCTGCGCCTGCGCTAGAAAGACGATTGGTGATGTCCAATACCCAGTCCGGCAGCGATCCCAAGCGAGCCTCGACATTGGGGATAAGGACCCTCTGTTCATTGGGCTCAGTACAAAATTCGATGCAAGGAGTACAACACGACTCACCGCCCTGTCGAGCAACTCCCGATATGATTGGAACCTTGTCCCAAGTTCTGGGTGCACCCCAGCTGGGGGAAGATTCGGGCCCGTAGGAATCTGTGGTGCATCCATTGCAACTGTCTCAGCCTCTTCGACGAGACGAGCAAGGTCGGATTCGCCTTCGGAATCGCCCAAACTTTCATCGTCATCCCATTCTGACTCAGACTCGCTCATGTAGTCTTCTTCATCTGACGAGGAGTCGGAGACGCTTTGGAGGGAAGGAAGGCTGCTGTCGCTCTCCGCGCCATCATCCTCTACGTTCACGGTGGCCCGCGCTGGCCGCGACGGAGCTCTCCCAGGGTTGCTTGAGACCGCAGGCACGCCATGAGATGTAGATGGCTGCGCGGAGGCCGTCGGCGCATCGTTCGAAATGACGGGGCGAACGGAGGAAGTGGTACTACTCGAAGTGGCGGTAGAAGCGTTCGCGGACGAGGCGGTGGCGGTATTAGGAGAGGCAAGATTGGACGTTACGATGGGAGAAAAGTCGTCTGCTTCCAATGGAGGGGGCTCGTCGTCGTCCTCGCTACGCTGGATTGGTAGGTCGCCCCCTGACGTAGTGCTCGCTGAGGGCAGTTCCACATCGTCCTCCAAAGGCGGGAGGTCGTCGTAAGCGGTTGCAGGGTGGTTACGTACTTCGTTGTCGTCTCGAAGGGGCGGAGGGATGAAATCGGGGTTGGAGAGCATGTTAAGCAAGCCGTCCTGCCCATCCCTTCGACTACGACCAGCAGATGCGGTGGCGGCCCTCAGCCCCGCGAACACAGACGATAGCGACGCGAGGACATCTTGCGACCGATCCATGAAGAAGCCACGTAAGGTTCACTAGTAAGACGTATAAAAGGCGACAAGGGCGGCGCACAGAGGAAGAGAGAGTCGTCGATGAATGTCTGAACGTCGGCGTCGTGGCAAAGGCGTTGCCTGCTTAGCTCGCGAACGGAGCTCCTATGCGCGAATTGATCTTGGTTGATGTCCCGATAAGTACATTTGAAACTCCGACAGACGCGATGAGCTTCCTGAGACGCGTCGCGAGGCGCGTCGAACACGAACCACACCAAGGCGTCCAAGCCACCATGGCCCAGACCGCGGTATTTCTGCAGAAGGCATGCCTACAACATCGATACATACGGTCGCGAGACAATTCGAACATCGTCGAGCGTCCAGAGCGGTTGCGCGCCGTCAATGCTGGTCTTGCAGCGGCGGTCGCGCGGTTAGAAGAACGAACCGGATCCATCGCGGTCGAAGACACTCCCTCCCGGAACCCCCCAAAGCAGGAAGAGGCAGACGAACTGATAAAAGCCCTTGGAAAGCTACAACTTTCAACACCCTCGCGCGCGAGTTCACTTCCGCGTGTCCCAGCAACGTTCATCCATAGCGACGCCTCGGTTGACCTGCTGAACCATGCTGCCGTCAAGTTTGTTCACGGGGACATAGAGCGTGACATATATCTAGAGAACCTCAAGCGATGGGTCGTTGAGAGCCAAGACAAGGTGAACAATGGAGGCAGCGAAATCCCTGAAGGCTATTCGCAAGGCGACCTTTACTGTGAGTCTCAATAAACATCGTCCGCGCCGTATCTAGTTAACGCCCTTTCTAGTGTGCCCCGGCTCGTTGGATGCAATCCAAGGGGCCCTTGGAACTGTTTGCGAGGCCGTCGATACGGTCCTCCGAACCTCTGAAACAGCTGTGGAGACTACAAGCGGGGCAAGGTCTTATACACAAGCATTTGTGGCTATCCGTCCTCCTGGGCACCATTGCGGAGAGGTAAGGAAACCTTGTGCCATGATCAATATGTGTACAAGTTGACAACTCACTAGGATACTCCATCTGGCTTCTGTTTCGTGAATAATGTAGCAGTTGCCGCAGCACACGGTGTGGCTTCGTTTCCAAATCTTTGATTTCCATTGATCTAATAATATAATAGCGCACCTCAAGCACAACGTCGATCGTGTCGTGATTCTTGATATCGACTTGCACCACGGTAAGCCTTAGAATCTGTAGAACTAGAAGCGTAGTAGCTGAAAAGTTACAAGGAAACGGAACGCAAGCCATCGCCTGGCAGATCAACGAGGAGACTTACCGGAAACAACTCGAGACAGAAGCAGGCGCACCTTCGGCGAAGCCAGGCTTACAGGTCTACTATGGCAGCATACACGACATCCTCTCTTATCCATGCGAAGATGGAAAACCCGAGCTAGTCCAAGCTGCTTCGGTTTCCATCCATGGCCCGCATGGTCAGCACATCGAGAACGTCCATTTACGGCCGTACGTCTCCCCGGAGGACTTCTGGGAAAACCTGTACACCGGCCCTTACTCGCGCCTCCTTAAGAAGGCGGGCGACTTCCTCGATACCACTGGTGGAGGTGGGGATGACGTCTTGGTCTTCATCAGGTCCGCTACCCTTCGCGCCCTACCTTCGTTCGAGAAGACTAACGCTTCTATTACCTAGCTGTGGCTTCGACGCATGTGAACACGAATATGCTTCCATGTCGCGCCACCAACGCAAGGTCCCAGTATCATTCTATCACCGCTTCGCGCGGGACACTCGTCTCTTCGCCGAACGATATGCCAAGGGACGGGTCATCAGCGTCCTCGAAGGGGGTTACAGCGATCGTGCATTGACGAGCGGCGCCCTTGCGCACCTCACCGGCTTGGTTGATAACGGCGATATGGGTGTTGACGAGAGCTGGTGGAGCCTAGAGAACCTCGCGGCTGTACGTCTTCCTAGCTCCAATCATCTTCGTGACCACGAGGCGAATTATGTCTCTTTCCCAACAGCTCGAGGCCGTGACCAAGAAACGACGCGGTGGCCGGCCATCTCAGAATACACCACCTGCCCTTTGGCTCGCCCGTACCCTCGAAATCTTCGCTTCCATTGACTCCTCGCACACCCTCCCTGCACAACCCCGCGCCCCTGTGCCTGCCTCAGATAGAACGCTGCGCGAGCGCAAGCCAGCAAACGGAACCAGCAGCGGGCGAGCGAGTCCCTCCGTGTCCTCAGCAAAGCAGACCGCTCCCGCGAAGGCCAGCGCGGCACGACGGCGCCCTAGCGCTGCCACCGAGCCTCCATCGTCCTCATCTGACGAAAACGGACTCTCGGATTCCTCGAGCGGGAACCCTCCTGAGAAGCAGGCGGAGGCCGAGTCGGCATCGAAGAAATTACCGCGGGTCATCCTCAAACTTGGCCCTGCACCTGCACCCGCGGACTGATTGTGGAGGTGCGTAGGTCAATCAGGGCACTGGGCTCTGAGGTATCCACTGATCCTGAGCTATGGTCTCAGATCGTTTCTATTCGCTTTCGTCTGCTGTTCGTCGCACAGTTGTTGAGATACCGTTATCGCCTCCCCTGCCTCCGACGGCCATGATGTCATCACGAGTAGAAAGAAGTCAGCATACCCTAGATGTAGATGTACTTAGGATGTATTGATCCGAGTCGCGATCAACCCAAATATGAACTCTCTCATCCACCTCAAGAGACAAGACGCTCTAAGAATGCGAATAACGAAGAGTTGGGACGAATATGAATGTGCAGATGTTGGCGCGGTGAAGCTTGGGGACCGAATAACGATGCATATTGATTCCCATGCATCTATCGAAGTACATACAATGAACGGGCCAACCGTCGACTGCGTCTCCAGCCCTTTTACCCCAGTTGACATGTATCCCGATGGACAACAAACGATGGAGCCACAGCCCGTTGTGCGTTGGAAGTTGACATGGGCTTGCTGAAGGCTGCAGTGAGTAAAATAGGTAACAGATACAGCCGTCTCGCGCCGCCTCCCCACGAACGTCGCCGGCCCAATCAGGACACAAGTAGTCCAAACTTCTCGGGCTTCGCACCCGAAGGGCGATGTCGGTGGGATGAACTCCTATGTCCACCCGTACACAACGGAGACCTATCCTCCGCGAGGAGGGATAAGCTACAAGCGGGTTGTCCTTACGACAGGATAACCCCCTCGCAGCCGCGATCGTCCGCAAGCCGAGCCCTGCAAGCCATCATGTCCACGCGCGGCCGACAACCCTGCGTCCACGGTGCGTATTATGCAGTAAGAGGCCGGATGCTCGCCGCCATGCACGATGGTGGGATCGCGGTCTCCGCTCGGTTCGGTGCTCGGCACATTGAATCCAATTGGCTGCTTGGTTGCCGGTTGGGGCCATGGATGTGCGCTAGGAAGCCGGCGGCGGTGGTAAAAAGGCCGTTGAACGCACAGTACTACGTATATCGATACCTTGCCGCCGTCCGCTCGGAATCGCCCGCGGCGGAGAAGCGTTGCTGAGTCCCAACCGAACGTCATCGACCCGAGATGGGAGCCCACACCCGGTCGTAATTGGATCAATACAGGTGCGCTGGGATGTAATGATGAGCATGGAGTACACGGATGCCGTTGAAGAGATAGTGCTTGACGATACTGTTCATAATTAGCCATGGGCTATGTGGCAGGTACGGCAATGAGAAGGCGTCTGCTGTACTCCTCGGGCCGTGAGTCTGAGCACAGACAGAGTGGCCGACTTGTACGTGAAGCGGGAACTAAAACTTGATGGACGGACGTAAGACCTGGAGTCAGGAATCCGGCTTGCTAACAAGATGATCTTGCGACTTACGGATGCTTTGCAGATACACAGCTACATAGAGCACCCCGCAGCTTCACGCATGTGCGAACGTCCCGTCGCCAGCCAATAGCGCACTCGTGATGGCCTGAGAGGACAGCTGCGACAGCCTTCCATAGACCCCGAGGGACACACGGAGCTGGGGCCAGATGACGCGAATGGCGAGGGTCGGTTGCTCGGCACACTGTATGACGCCGCGACGCTTCTAAACGCGAAACTCGGTCAGGATGAGGCTCACAGAAGGCTAGCAAAGAGACGGGACAGTACCACACGGCCTTCCAATTCGGCGCGCCCATATCGGCAACTTAATGCTATCGTGAAAACGCCGGGGGACGGTGATTGGTGCGGGGAAGCCGGCTGCCCACTAGAACTGTGGAGCTGTCGAGGGCAATAGCAGGGCGAATGCATTGAAACCGTCCGGACGTTGTCCAGCCTTCTCGATTGGTCGCCTCCACGCATGTCGCGAACGAACCCTGGCATTCGAGCGTGCCGCCGAGCGTGTAAGCTCGCGGGAGAAGGCAGAAGGAAGAGACGGGTCGGAATGTGGTGCAGGGCAAAGGGCTTCCTCCGAAGTCGTCTCCGTTTAAGTACGCGTGTTCAGGATCGTGCACAAAATGCGACGCGGCGCGTGTCTTCCACGTCCTTCCACATTCTTCATTAGCATTTCCTCGATGTTTCGAGGGGCGGGCCATGTCCGTCCATCGAAGAGATGTCGAATAAAGCTGGCGGTGCGCGGCCCGCGAATGCGCTGTGGGGTGTTCTCCCATTGAGATCGGTGTAGTTTCTGGACCATGGACGCCGATGATCAGCCCATGTGCCGATGGAGGTACCGTGTAGCTAGAAGAGCGTTTGCACACCGGCTAGAATACCGGACTTGAACGCCACAGGACGCGGCTTGCCAACTTCTAACGTACCACGTTTGATGTGGACAAGCCCATGTATCCCGGCATCTTTCGCGGGCCTGCAATGAATACGACTTGAATACGCCATGAGTCCCGAACTTGCCAAAGTAGGGATAGTACTTGAGTAGAATAGTACCTACCGGTAAATTACTACCGGTGATTTCTCCACGCTTGGGCAGGGCCTTAGTAACCGCGGTCAACAGGATGAAGGGTTTTAGACCTGTTGTTACGTAAGGACGATGGCAGTTGAAAGACATGAGTGCAACACATGACGGCCGGTTCACGCACGCTGCGCTTCGCAGCCACCAGCATGTTCGTGCTGTTTTACTGATCGTCTCGTCCACCCTTGAAGGAGGATGGACGCAGCATGGCCTCTGTCCATCGTCCCGAAATAGCTGCGTGAATGAAAAGCTTCCGTATTTATGCAGAGCTTACCCAGAAGGCCACATTGACACGCTGTTAACGGGCGGAAGCACTAGCACGAGGACATAAGTCTTGCATGATGGGACTTACCCCGCAGTGCGAAGCCAGGGTCCCTCCATCGCGAAGCGCATCGCACTGCACATCTGACATCTCCGTCTCTTCCGTATCCAGCCGTTTACGTCTTGAAAGTGGCTCTAATTCGTAGTAGCTGAAGCTGTCGGAACAGCCCGGAGGCCAAAAATTCAGCACAGGAACACGACACGCCAGATGTTATGAAGGTACGTACCCTGCCTGGGTAAATTCGACAGTACAGACCCAATATGGACACCAAGTTTTCTTTTGGCTGTCTGAAGATGCTGTCTCGCTCTGTTTCCGCGCGAAATGAGCGTCCGATGACGGATCGGCTTCTCACACCCTCGCACGGTGCCAACCCGCATTCCCAGCCTTTCGACACCATGTGGAGAATAAATGACAGACCCCCTCCAGGCCTCCCTCCTCGTCGCTCGCGAACCAATCACGATTTCGCCGACCGTGAATGACTGAGTGTATAAGGACGAAGCGACGTGCGGGGCCCCGCGTCAACCTAGCATGCGTCACAAACGGTGAAAAGGCGACGAACTACCGGGAATGAGATGACTTACAAGGACTCGTGTCAACCACATGGGCGGTGTGCGGTGCCACGGATATGATGGCCTCTAGTAGCATGCCATCCAACGGGGGCCGACGACAAGGGGGATCGGTGGACCACTCCGATGATTCCAGGAGGCTCATGAGCCCAACATGGCCCACTGCCCCCGGCCGGTGTTTCAAGGAGAAAGGGGGTTTGAAGCAGAGCCAACTCACCGCTCACAGTGCAGTACTTTCCGGCAGCAATATACATGTCTTTTGCATACGAGAAGAGCCTAAGATGGATGGAACGATGTCAATTGAGTCGGGGTGGCCGTAAGCGAGCAGCAACACCAGGCGCTTAAGGCTGCGAACCTCGAGGCGGAGTTCCGAGGCGACGGCGTCTACCCGACGCAAGGACCTACTTACTGTAAGTACTTGCTACCCGCCTCCGGAGATCGTATCTCCGTGCGGTGTACCGAATTCGAAGTGAGTGTCTTGTCGGATAGCACTAGGCATAACACAAGTATTTCCTTCGGACGAGCCTCAAAGTATAACTTATCCTCCCGGCCTTACCATTATGAGCTTGAGGCCCGTGCAACGCCGATTTGGCCTCCTCCCCCTAACTGTTGTCATGGCGAACCGAGTGTATGGCCCGGTCCACTACTTATCCCCCGTGTTATTGTTGCGACGAAAGCATACAGTACTTAACAACAAGTGTGTTCAGTGGTTTCTCCGACGGGCTGGTGCTCATGCTGTCAGCTGGGCCCCGACCTTAAAATCTGATCAGTGATCGGTACGATAATACTACTTATCCAGAGCTCGGACAAGAGAACCGATCGAGAGGTCATCGCGGAAGCATCGGCGTTGTGAGGTACTCCACTTCTTCGATAGGGATCGAGCCCAAGACCGCAGCTGTTACACCATGTTGGCACAACGCACCTGACAACACCTTCAAAAACAAAAAAGCCCGCCTCGGCGATGCTTCGATTTATCAAATGCATGAACACCATGCACTTGTCGCGCGTGGGACTAGTATGCCCTCGCACCGATCATCTCTTACTAACATTGCAGAATCGTTTCCGATCACACTGCACGTTTGCGTACGTCTGACCATACTACTGTAGCATCAGTACCGTCGAGTCCCCATATCTTTTGGGGATAAACTTACTCATCTTAACCTATACGGTTGAAGCACAACCTCTCGCCAATGAGACCCTCGTTTCGGAGTAGGATGGCTTATCCTCTCCGAAGGCCCTCAGAAATCCAGGGTTCTGCGGAGATTTGAAGACATGTGAATGCTTCACTAGAAATAACAGCCGAGTATCGCACCCCCGAATGCAGTGAGCTCGAGAGCGAGGAAGAATCGATGTTGCAGTGAGTTCCAGACCGCCGGCCTCCAGGAGATCAATCCAGATGGTTGCTTCATTCTGGGGCCCATATAACAGGGCACGAGGACTTCAGGTGCGGTATTCCGGAGAGAAGCGATCCCATACGACTTGTCGAAGTCCCTACTTAGGAATCACAGGAAACTCAAAGCTGGTTAAAGGACGGTCGCAACTTGAAGATCCGCGCATAAGTTAAGTAGTTATGAGCCGCTGCGTAGTGGCGCACGGCCCGGTACGGTCCGGGGGTACGTCGGCCGATCGTGCGCGTTCATCCCAAGCTCGTCCTTGTCCGATGTCCAGCCTTGTCCTCGTCCTCTCGATTCGTATCCTCGCGTATGCCCATGGAATCTATAAGCTCTCGAATTAACGCATCCACTTTTAGCTGTTGTGTGGGATAATGCTCACCATAAGTCTGCTTCATGTCATGATTAGAAACCTCCCAAATCCAAGCTCCCCTCCTCTTCCTGGCATAGATCCGGCGGATCGCGGATGACCACAACGAGCTTTGCTCGAGCCACTCACTTGATTGGCGCATAAAGTGATATACGCGAGATAAACGCGGTCCTATGCCAAGGTGAGCATCCGAGTTCTCAGCGCACCTCGTCAGATCTTCGGAGGCAATCCCGTTTGCGGAACACCAATCCCATGCTAGGCCTGTGGACCAGTCCTGCTGATTTCTGAGATTATCAGCACCTGGCTATGGTGCCTGTACGGCCTCCTCGAGGCTCTCCAGAGGCGTGTTACCTGCAGCTACCAGTTATGAGAACTCACCATTCGGGGCCCGGTCCGCAATTGCCTGTGTAGCTGCATATGCATGCTACATCCCTGCAGAATTCACGACGTGCTTCAGGCGGTCAGCGTGTTGGGATGTCATGCACAAAGTTATCGTAACTACTCACGTACAACAGCTGCATGTCATAGGAAGCAGCCACCGACCTTATGGAGTGCACGATCTTCCTTGTGAGCTACCCCGCATGCCTTGGCACAGTGGCGACAGGTCTAATCCACAGACCACGTTCACGTCGTGTGGCAGGTGTGGCAACTCCATACATGCGATGTGCAGCATGACAAGTGAGTCCGTGCTTACATCATTGCGTTGAACTTGCGTTATGATGATCAACCGAGGGATAAGCTGATAAGTTTCAAGATAGAAGGTCTTCCACGACGCTCCGGCATGCTAAGTAAGTGCCCCGCGCAACCTGATGTGCGGAATGCAGCAATCAACCCAGGCGAGTTTGAGACGAACGTGCTCGTAATGTATATATGTCTCATTTGATGACACATCTTGGCTGATAGAATGTCGAATCCAACCAGAGTGTACTGACTGCATGACCAAGCCATGCGTTATCTGGTCCACCACATCCGTAGGCAGTGAACCCACCCATGTAACAAGGCATATGCTCGACAACGACTTGGCCGTCAAGGAATCTGTCGGTGCGTCCTTCCGTCCGTCCACAAATAGCTCGATACACGAGAAGAGTCTGCAGATAGGCTAGCTATACGGTCGACGTTCCCATGATCAAAATTGGCTCCACATGCGAGGCCGCAACCCTGCGCCCGTCTCACCGCCGGGTACAGCGTCGGGCCGCATAGAGTTGACTAAGTGTGTGAGTGGCCTTATATCCGCAATACAACGCGTATTTACATGCCTTCTCCCCAGACCTGGACGCAACTTCGGAACAACTCATTTGGAGGGCTCGGATCCGATCCCCCCGGATCTAGGTACAGTAAATACTTGCATTATCTCACGCCCAACGTTCTACCCAGCACATTTCAGTGCTTATGCAGCTTTTACGCACGGGTGGATTGGCCACAGCTGTTGGACCTCATTTGCGCGGCGTAGAACACGTTACCCCAGATCCGTCGGCGATTGTGCTCACTGTAAGCAACCGTACGGAGTCTCAGTGATCCTCCTGTGTACCGACCAGCTGACGACTGCGTATTGCTTACCATCTAGCGGAATCGGCGCAGACACGCCACCGAAGTGTCCGATTCGCCTACCCCGCCTTGAGAGTTGTTGTTTGGCTGCTTGGCAAACGGCCAGCCGCACCGAATGCCTGCCAGCCCGCCAGGACGCTACGTGACGAACATGGACGACCGCCACAGAGTCGGTCATCAAGGCCGGACGCCCGAACTTCGAAGTCCGCGATAGCGCGACATCGCGAACTGCCGTGCCCGGATCTGCGAACCGCGCTCCTCGGAAAATCAACTTGTAAGCCCTGCTCGCACTTCTGAGGCCGGTTGGACGACGTCGAGCAAGGGCTCTGTGCCTGCACGGCCGAACGGACTCAGTATTTGTTGACAGGCAAGGCCTTCTAGCTGCTCGTACGGTCTTCCCGGCCTGATATTGTTAGCGTTGGACAGGGAGTCAGGGACTTTCCAACCCCTGGCGGTCCGCGGGAAGAAGCTTCTCCTCCAGGACGACGCTGAGAAGCACGCGCATTTAGGATGGTGCGGTGTGGTGCGGCAGGCCGCAAATGGGGCGCGGGCCGTGCTTCCTGCTGCTATACAGGTGACGAGCTGCCGACGTCCCGCCGAAGTCCTCTCGATCACGATACGGCGACAGCAGGGATCACCCTTCACTCTTTGCCGATACGCTCAGTGGTGCCCTGCGACGACGGTACGGCCGCGGAATCACATAGGGCCCCACGGTGGGTCTCCATCACCGTCGCATGACGCCTGTTCAGTTTTCTGACATATCGGATGACATATGACCGGGATAGGTTTAGTTGCTACCACTGTAGCCGCGAACCTCTTAGCACTCTCGCCTGCTGGGGCCGGAAAATTGCGAGTCGGAATATTATCTAGGATCTGCACTTCGGACCATCGGCCTACAAGATAAGTCCTGGCTGAGATCAGACCGACGACATACCGTGGCCAATCTCGACATACTGGCACTAGTGCAGGTCGAGGGAAGGCGATGCGGCGACACGGCCTAACCGGAGAAGACCGAGTCGACGAGTTATTCGCGATGCCGATCGGGGCGCTGGAGAAGACCGAAGATGAGAAGACCGGACAGTGCGAGCTTTCGGCGCCACTGTCCGCTCCCCGCCTCTGTGCTCGACGACTGTTAAGGTCCACCTCCTTCGGACTCGGGCTTGAACAAGGGAGAGGTCGCAAGGCCCGGTTAATTTCCAGTTATCCCTTCCGCGCATGTCGGTAAGCATTCGATGTAGTACAGCGAACGAATGATGCCGAATGTCAATGATGCCAGATAACATTGAAGACACACCAGGGACGGTGCGGGGGCACAAGCGAATTTCAGCAATACCGCTGTCAAGGATTAACGTCTGTCCTCCGCCGGCAGACGAACTTGCCAATGTACATATGAACGATCTTCAAGACCCCGCGACGGAATTGGACAGATGCTCAGACCGACGGCACCCTGATAAGGTAGCCGTTAGGCGGGACGCACGCCGTATGCTTGGAACATCGATCCCACAGCCGCACAATGTTTGCGTTCAAAGCCAGCTTGTACGTTAGCATGGTTGCGCGACCACCGTGCCATGCAACAACCGGTCGCCTCGACTGGACGTCCGCCCTTCCACATCGACGCCGAGTCGAAGTCGAAGTCGAAGTCGAAGACGTCGAAGGCCTCAGGCCCCAGGGCCCAAACACCGCACCAGCGTCGGCGCGCGCGTGGGCTTACGCACCCGCAACCGGCCCATGTGCGTGGTTGCACGCTCTCCGGGCTTCCAAACGCCTTCCAGTCCCCCGATCGCGATAGCGAGCTGCGACGGCCAACTTTGCAATTTTGCATTGCATGCAGGTGAATCGCCAGTCGCGTGCGGGCGCGATGCGATCGCTAGCCTGAACCTTCGTGCGCGCCTCGCCTCTCCCCCGCAGACCGCTGCTCCGAGACACGATCTCGTGCGCGCGCGCGCGTCTGGGGTTGGACCGCATCTGCTCCCCAAGCTCCAGTCGTGACCGACCCCGCATGCTATTGCAGAGTGCAGCCAATCGCCCCGCGTGCGCCCCGTGTGGGGGCGTAGATCGCGTTCCCTCGCGCGCGCGTGCTAGGGCTGGAGTTGAGGAGACTCTCAGGGGGCAGAACTAATTATCAATCATCCTAACGCGTCTCGCGCGGCTGCGATGTATCCCAAGCAAGGGCGATCAGCGTCGTGCGGTCAGGACTCAGCATCGTGCACTGTGCTGCCGCTGTCCGTTGAGGCTGGCTGGTGGCCAGGATAACGATGTCGCTTACACGGAGCGCGTTGATGCGTCTGCGGGCTCTGCGCCCCTGCATGAATAAGTCCCGCAAATGCGGGGAAGCTGCGCGATGCGGCGGTCGCAATCGCAGCCAGAGCCGTCTCATGCCGGAAGTGCACGTCCGGCGCAGTTCGTGCATTGAGCGGCGCCGCGCGCGCACGCACATGCACTTGTCCCGGTGATAGTTGCGGCAGGAGGGGGGCTGGCCAAGGCACACGGTATATATGGATCACAGACGGGGCAGAGGGTGCTGTGAGTACACCCGCTAGCGCGTCGAGGAGTGTGCCTATCATACTTGTGTTGGGTGGGATAAGTTTGAGGCTTCACGCTTGGCTTCGATCTGAATGGTTCAAACACAGGAGCTGCTCCTGTTGTGTTCCAGACATGTCGGCCTCTCGCCGTCAACGCTGTTCAAACGATGGAAGTCCGCGTTTTATTAACGTTGCATCTGAGAAGGATAGATGCTATCTGTACCTAACTGGCTATTCTACATTGCCCCGGACAGGCTATGCGCGGGGGACTGAATAGGACTGATGATAGAGAGTGCTTGGCCCGGACCGCCATTCTCGGAGATGTCACATCCGTACCGCCGGGCGGAGATGCGGTCGACGATAATGCATAATGTATCGCGGAGCGGCTTGTCGTCTGGTGGGCATCGGATGCTGAGGAGAGTCTCTGTTCCGGGCTCGCGCGGAGGTAGGAAGGGTTGGTCTGAACTTGCCATCCAGGTGGATTGCATGATGGCAGGCGTCGTCGCAGTGGAGACTTGCTGGATAAGCAGATAAGTCCTAGAAGAGACTTAACAGACACACGCCCGAGAAGGACGAGACGAGACGCACGATAGCTATTGCTCCTGGTCCTGTTCGGGTGCGAACATGCTAGTGCGGTGGTCAGAAGCTCGTCGCGAGCTGGGGGAAGCGCATACACCCATTGGTTCCTGGCACTGACAGCGAGTGGCCGATACCATCCCGGCCTGGGAATGCTGAGTCGGCAGCGTGCGGTAGAGGCTCCAGTGGACCGCGTCTATTACCCAGCATTCGTAGATAGGGAACAAGATGGCCTGATCGCTTGGGTGGAGTGGTCGAGATATTGGCCGGAACATGCAAGGATACCGACGCTGCTCCAATGGGGCCATACGACTCCACTCGATAAGGTTTGGTGCCTGGGAAGAGGTTGGCCGCAATAGGCCACAATGCGCATCCGAGAGCTACCGTCGGCCACAAGAGCATGCGGGTGCGCGGGGGAGGCGGCGACGGTTAGTAAGGCGGGGACACGGTCGGCCCCGTGCCTGCGACGAAAGCGGTATGGTCGATGTCTGTCTTCTCAAGGCCAGTGCTCTTGAGAATCGCGACAGGTCCATGTCTATCACACTCGCTCGTGGCTCCCACGCGCCGGGGCTTGCTTGTACAAAAGAGAAGCCGGGTCAGTCAATCGTAAAAGTACCTTCGCTCACCGGCTCAGAGTGCACGTTAGGAAGCATAGAAGGAGAACCCGGAAGCGCAAGGCCAGCAAGGAAGAAGTGAGGAAGCCGCATCCTGTGGAAGATCGCGTATCGCGTGCGATCGACAGGTCTTGCAGTATACCATGCAGTGGATCCCCCGCAATTGATCGTAGACTTGACATTGACGACCCGGAATTCGCGAGAGCTGCACGCCATTTCGAGATCAGCTGCCACCTTGCTCGGCCGCCAGAGTGATCAGGAGCTCCCTACCTTCCCATCACCACGGCGGGCTGTCTAGTGAAAGTCCTAACGGAAGTTATAATGAGTGCATCTTTGGCAAGCATGACCAGTGAGAACACCATTCATTTAGGCTCACCGGACCTCGCAGTCTATACTACCTACGCAAGTTCGACATTGATACAGTGCACCCTCGTGTTCTCGTGGCCGGGTGGAGGGCTCGTTACGAAGACACGAACCAGTTTCACTACATTGATGTCCATCCCGAGACAAAAGCGAACGTTCATCGAAGTACCCAATAGTCGCGTCCCATGGCTGACTGAGCCGTGCTGAATCATCGAAGCTTTGGCCTCACTGCCAATGGCGAATCAGCCACCGTTCGCCACCAGAACAAGTAGTAGACATACCTAACGTAGCTATTCCGAGAGCCGTCCAACAAGCCCTCGCAAAGGGCCGGCCAAACCTCTGCCATTAGCTTCGCGGAACAGACGCATAGAACGCGCGGTCCGATGGCCTGCGAGCAGTTCGGCACCCCACACTCAGACAGCCGAGGCAGCTCCCTTGCCCTGTTTCGAAGGGCGGCGCAACGGGTTCACTTCACCTTCGGCATTCAGGTAAACATATGCCAAACGAGCTTGACAACCTATCGATCTCCCTATGTGGGGTACTCGGCCGCACGCTCGCAGTACCCAGTTCTGTCGCCCACCTGCGGGGCTCGATCACAGCTCTGCGGAGGCGAGGCGCAGAGCTCAGTCAGCGACGTTGTGGCGCAGGGCATGACCCGAACAGGACTCACCGTCAGTTGCAGGCTATACTCCTCCACTGGCAGGCTTGGCACTTTCCCTTGCGAACGGGTTCAACTTGACCTAGGTGCCAACTCTGCAGCAAGCAACGTATCGGCCGAAGCGCTAGCATTCCTGGATCGAACAAGATAACGTGGAGAACATACCCTTGAGCTAACCCCCACTATCGCGCCCTCGCACACACCGGCAGATAGGGCTACCGAAATGCGCCCCAGATGGGGCGCCACACATCGGCTCTTCGTGCGGACCCTGCAGGAATATCGCGAAGGAACATTGCCCTACGCTGCCTTCCTGATTTCCTTCCACGGCGCCCAAAGACGGGTCAGCAAACAGGACCGTGGGTCACCTCGAAGAAGCACGCAGTAAGAAGTGCGGCGTTGTCTGCGTAAAGCCGACAGGCGGGGGTACAGACCTAACTGTACGGGATCGGCTTGGCGTTCAAGAAGTTTGAATATATGGGGAAGGCTGCGGCGTCGGCGGTGCGCGTCGGTCCCCCTGCATTCCGAAGGATGCGCCTGGGATGCGCTCGCCGGGTTATGGCATTCTGTAGGGACTGACAACGTAAAGTCGTCGAGTAGGCTATACCGGGCGGGAGCGAGGTCTACAAATTCCAGGGATATTCAGTCGGGTTTGTCAGTGGTTGATGCTGCGTACGTACGCCCACATATCACGCGCAGGCGCAAGCGTGCTAACTCGCGACTCGCCGACTCTGCACTGCCGCCATCGAGCGTCGGGGACTCCTTATCTGCCCGCCCGAGTACTGTCGTACGCACATGCTGGAGGCCTGAAGTCGTGAGTCTTGATGCGTGAAGAGATGTCGATGAGCATGAGCCGTTGGAGTCGGAGAGCCTCATTGCAGCTTCGTCAGAGTCTCTATAGCACCGCCCTGAGCAGCAACGCCAATGACAGGTTGATAGCCAGGACGACCGAGCCTGCACGACGCGAGAGCGGAAGAACGATTACAAGCACTTAGACCAAGCCAACCGAGAGGAGCACGCGGGGCGACGCGCAGGCGCCCACTCCTCCTGGCCCTTGGCGCCAGCGAACGAACACGACGGGGAAGAGCGATCGAGATCGGGCGCGGGGGAGGCAGAAGACGACGTCGAATCGGGCGGAGGCGTCCAATCGCTGTCGGGCAATCTCTTGATGGCGGCCACGTTTCAGCCGCATGGGCGTTCGTGTCCTTCCTGTTGTGTGCGCGGCTCTACCGTTCACTCTGCGCCACTTGCTCGGTTGGCTGGCCAGCTGACGGGCGTGGCGGGATAGGTTGCCTTTAGGCGAGGCGACCCTTTCGAGCTTCCGTAACGAAGGTAGGCGGTTTAGTCGGTATTGTCAGGGACGGGGGTGCGCGATGCCTGCGTTGGGCTTGTGGGGACTATAGGACTTACATACTCGCTCGCGCCGGGGCGGGAGCTCCCCGAAGAACGCGTTCGCGGAACCAAAAATTGGAGCAGAGGTTGGGAGGCTTGTCTCAGTGCGAAGCGCCGTGGCGCCGCAGGACGACGTTTGAGGGTTGCTGTCGTTTCGCGTTGCGGACTTGCATACTGACGCAGATGACGTGTTGATAGGCATCGAGGAGAACACAAGTTCCGCGGTGGTTGTTTTGTCTAGGTGGAAGGGGATACGTTTGCGTCCTGCACGTATCCAAGCCTCTAGATCTATTACCCGACAGAGGATTCAGAAGACCTGGTAAACGTGCATATCATACCTTGCTTTCGGGTTCTAGAAGGACGTCCGGGATATCCTCGAGTTGTTTACAGAGAAAAACTTGAAGCTTGAAGCTCCACACTCGTTGTAAGGCCTGGAAGACGGATCTGGATATCCCTTGTCTCTGATGATCACCGAAAGGCCTGGAGCCTCGGAACATCTAGATATTGGCCGCTCCGTGTGCCTGGTCGTCATAAGCAGGATCTGCTGTGACTGAGCCCTTTTGGTAAGACCTTTGATACGCATTATTAGCAGCAAGACCGCGAGTGTAATGAATCGCCATGGTCCATAGTCGAAAGCTTAAGGCTAGTGGGCGAATGGTAACGGAATATTGTCCCTGACATCTGTTGGTACTTATACAGGTAGCCTGTTCAAGAGTGGTAAAGCAACGTCGAGCTAAGGACGGGGGTGCTCTGGAAAAGCGACACAGACAGCTATCCGCTATATGCGAGCTCACGGTCCCGTCGGAGGTGAACCTCGCTTCGTCATGACATCACATTCGGAATCCGGTTCACCGCGCGACATAAGTGCCCGGTATGTATATGCGACAAATCACGCCCCGCTCGTGGCGATTGGGCACGGGGAAGACGGGCACGGAAGAGCAGTCCCGCATACTCCGCGCGGCGCAAGCGAGATTGTGGAAGAGATGGATAGGTTCTGTGTTCAGTGGTGTCAGCAGGGATGCTTAGCGTCGGGCACAAGACATTCGCAAAGGCTAAAGGTAAGCGGGAGGACGCGTACGGATGACAGATGAAGCCGCGTAGACGATGCGAAGCGGATCGGCAAGGTCCATGCATTTTAGGACGTTCTTGTGAGCGGTCCGAGGTCAGCAAGCAGCAAGAATTCGAGGCGTATTTACGTGGTGGACGTATGCCCTTGCAAGGATCGTGCAATGCTCCCATCGCCGTACGGCAGCGCCATGACCGACTCGTTCGAACAATCAACTGTGGCGTCTGCCTCCGCCATGAAGCATACCTGTCAAGACTCCCTCCTAAACACTATAGACATGAAACGAAACGTTACCTGCTCGACAACGAGAAGCCCATGGGACCTTGCGTGGGCCTTGACTCTTGTCAACGTCGTCGACGGGTGTACGATCATCTGAGACAAGCCGTGCAGGTGTCATGCACGAGGACTCCGAGGAAGGCAATGAAATAGCTGCCGGCCCAGTCGCGCTGGAGTGGCGGACCCTGTACGCCCGTTTTGGGCAAGTAAGTAATATCAGACACCCGACGGTCGAGACATGGCTGCGTCGCGACCCCGCACCGACACTCCGGAGGCTTTTCTTGCACTGTGAGATGTACGAGCTCCCGATGTGCACACACTTAGCTAGTCGTCTGCGCCGCCCCTTGATACACAGGGCATGAATATGACTTACATATTATCGTTGGTTGCCACCGGCTGCTTGCTTATCGGCCAATGAAGAGAGACCGAAAGGCGGTTTGGACTTGGCAGCTTCAAGACATTGAGGATGGATGTGGACGGCATACCTACCTGCAAATTGCGGAGATGAACGTATTAGCACAAGGCCTGGAACACTTCATAGTATTTGTCACTTCGTGTGCTTTAACTTATCGAACTCTTGACAAGACACTGCCTGCGGTTCAAATTGTCTTATTGCAGCCTTCCTTCTGGCATAGGATAAGTCGCGCGTGTACCTATTGAAGGTCTTATGGGAATCCTAGACTGTCCCCAGC
Organism: Ganoderma multipileum BCRC 37180; assembly: GCA_000338015.2. Classification (NCBI taxonomy): domain Eukaryota; kingdom Fungi; phylum Basidiomycota; class Agaricomycetes; order Polyporales; family Polyporaceae; genus Ganoderma; species Ganoderma multipileum. Next base: position 141,326 of record BACB01003194.1, read on the forward strand.
GCACAATAGAGGTTAGTCAGGTACACTCGAACCATGGGGCGAGTAGCATCTGGAAAAAAGTGAACGAATTAGTCCCCTCTATAACCCCACATTCTGCATGCGGGAAAAAAGCGCTCAGTGCGGGGTGGGGTTACCCCATATTTCATTCACGTTACCCCACATTCATGCGCACATAGGGTACCGTTGGGGTACCAGGTCATGCCTGTCAGTGTACATGTCGGCCTGTGGTCAGCACTGGCAGGTCAGTCTGCGTGAGGAGGCCCGCTGTCCCGAGCGAACACCATGTCGATCCGGGGTTGAGACAGGTCTGTTCCGACGAGGATCACCTGCCGACCAGTGCTTCAAAGCTCCTGGAATGTGGGGAGGCGGGAATACCGCCGGAAATGTCACGGAGGAGCGCGAGTCATCATGGGGGCCGCAGGCGCGGCGTGCTCGCCGGGAACATCGAAAAAGGAAAAAGCTCGCCTGTTATTTTGTGCTTTTGTTGTGTTGGGTGTGCACGAGGACGTTGATGCATGTTGCAGAAACGGGAACGTGGACGCAATATGTTGGTACGCTCGGTACGGCGCGCGGGGGTACGACTAAGGATAGCAGCGCGTGGTGGGGCGTGCGCAGAGTCCTCGGACGAGACGGCCGTAAGCGGGTGAATGTGGGTCGCGCGCATCATGGGCAGACAACGCGCGGGGGATCAGCATTGGACGGGTCCGGTTGTTGGGTGAGTACTAGTATGTAATGGTGTAGCAATGAGACGCGTAAAGATTATAGAGGGCGAGTGCCCAAAGTTTCCTGCGGGAGGATCGTCGGGGCACTTAGCAGGCAATTCGGGTCGGGCATCCGGAGGCCCGTGGCGACGCGTTCAGGTACAGTGAGGTGTACGGGTCAATCACAAAGAGGCGGGCGACGGAGCGATATGCGTCACCGGGAGGGTGTGACTGCAGAGACGTCGGGATTGGATGGGGCCTCCGCGATGGGTAAAAGTGACAGGACAGAATGTATGGCGGATTAACGTGCACTGTGAGATATGTTCACGAGGCCCGATGCGATACGATATAGTATGGTAGGCGTTGCTGAAGGCGGTAACGGAGACGGGGAGGAGCGGGCAAGCAAGAGACCGGAGATGAAACGGAGTCCTGGATCTATGCTGTATCAGTGCGAGGCGATGGTGTGAGATACGAAGGTGGGATTCGTCACACACCGCGATTGGTTGATTGAGATTGTCAGAGAGCCTCGAGACGCGACGGAACACTGGTGGGGACTCAGGGGAGATGGAAAACAGACGGACATCAGTTGAGCGTCGACACTTGGCGGGTAGGATGCCGCAGGTCATCGTTACTGTATCTGCGCTATGGAGTTACGAACAGTAGACAGATATAGGATATAAACATTGGACGGTTTGCACGGATCCGGGGGGAGATCGTAGGAAGTCACAAGGTGATGATCTGATTACTAGATGGAGGGGTTTTGCGTTCACAGAATGCTGGATTGGTATAGCTTTGAGATGGACTGGGTGAACCCTGGGGGCGAGAGATCATTTTAGGCGGGAATGGACCGGATTGACTGGGTGGAGATTGGATGAGAGGGGGCGCCAGATGATGAAAACGCGGAATGCGGGGGCATGTAAACAACGAAGATATCAGAGAGACGGAAAGATGACGGTGCAGCCCAAGTTCAGCCGGTGCAAGATGGGTACAGGACGAGAGAGGGAGAGGGGATGTGGGGAAAGCATCTGATTCGTCGCTCGGGTGTGCGCGGGGAGAGAGACGCTTGAGGTGCGGTCGCTGCTGATTGGATCTCACCCTGTCAGCCGCCCAAATGGGCAATGGCCGCAGGCGGGGTGTCTGAGCGCCGGAAGAAAATCCGGGGAGAGGCATTTCACCGATGTCCTCCCGCGGGCCGTCACAGGATTATGGCCCTGAGGCACTGCGCATGGTACTGAGGGTGAGGACACAAGACCGCGGCGACGGAGGGGGCGGGCAGTCGTGGAGAGAACGTGTTGTAGGTGATAATACGAACGTCGACAAGACAGGCATGGAGATGGCGGAGAATGGGCGTGCTGGGAGACGGGCGAGCATGCAGCGACTGCAGGCGGAGGAGGACGTAATGGCGGAAAGTGGGAGGAATGAGGGGATTGGCCGGGCGAAGGCCTGGACTGATTGGACGAGGGCGCTATTGGCCCGGCAAAAGGCTGGGAATCGGATCGGTGTCTATGCATCCAATGAGACGCGGATGCCGAATCGGGAGGCAAAAGCGAGATCGCAGATCTGGGCGTTGAAACATGGAGGAGGGGAAATTCCAGTGCAAAATAAATAATAAACTAAATGTCCGCGGGTGCCGGGAGGGACAAGTGAGCTATAAACCGGGCCAGGAGATCCCTCCGCCCCTTCCCCGACATCCCTCCCCCGACATCATGGACACCGTCGACATCCCCTTCGACTCCATCTGGTGTCCCGTCTGCTCTCGTCAAATCGTCCCCAAGCGCATACATGTCCCCGTCCAGCCCCATCCTACCCCTGCTCCCCCCACCTCCCCCAACGCCCCCCGTGAGCACATCTCTTCCGCCACACCCTTTGTATTCCCTGCTTACCCCCACATCCACAGAGCCCAAAACATCACAACACCAGGATGCTCCTGCCCGCCTCACGCGCGGCAAGACCGGCACCATCCGCCCGAGGGCTCAAGGTCTCGTCCACGGCACGGGTCGCGTGAAGCCCAACGGCGCCATCAAGCGCTCGCCCACCAAGGACGCTACCCCAGACGCGACATCCCCCGCGATCCCCGCTCCCAAACCTACTGCTTCAGTTCGCCACCGCATGGTGATCGACCAAACACCTGCTCCCTTCTACTGCTCCGATGAGTGTCGGCTTGCCGACCTTCAGTCCTACCACAGTGCCATCGACATTAAGTACAACCCCGACCGGTGTACTTCGCCTCGCCTCCCTCCCGTGCCACCAAACTCGTACTCTGACATTCATGGGTCTCAGGACGATAGCGATTGCTCGAGCGGTGCGTCATACGAGTCGCGTTCATCTACCTCCTCCCCAATCACCACCTCCGCCACCGCCGATGTGCCCCCACCACAAAAGGGTGACTGTGGCGCGGACGCGTACTCGCGCCTGTCCGCCATCTACGGCTTCGCTCCTCTTCCTCCACCACCCCCTTTCGCGCGCAAGGCTCCCACCTCAGCGGTGGAGCCTCCTCCTCGCTTCGAAGGCGGCATTATGATGGCTGCGCGCCGCATCCAGGCCGCTTTGTGCACTGAGAAGCCCAAGAAGTCCTCTTGGGACCTTCCTGTCCACAGCGACCCCGAGGACGACAACAAGCCCATTCCGGGATGGACGGATGGATCCAACGCATGGCGCGCGAGCGTTTACGGTTTCGCGCCTGCCCGAGATTTCACTCGCGCCGATCCCGACGATGCTGCCATCCGCGCGTACGGCTCGTACGTCGCTACCCCCCATCGCTCACGCGGCGTCCATTCTACCCTCGGCGAGAATAAGCCCGCTGCCGAGGTGAAGACCAGCGCCTCAATGTCTTCTATTCCATCGCGCCCATCGCGTGCGGTCGACGCCTCCACCCAGGAGCTCTACCGCCAATACTCGGCTTCCTTCACGCGGCGTTCTGAGTCCCGGACTTCGATCCATACCCGCAGTACGGGTCTGTCCGCTTCGCCCACCGGCTCTACCCGCTCTAGTCTGGCGCGAGAAGTCTCCCTCGTCAAACCTGGTGCCGAGGGCCGTCTCTTGGTCCCCGACGTCAAGATGCGCCGTGTCAACTCCAGCGTCTCTAGCGCCGGCGGCAGCTCCGGGACCTCGTGGGGCAGTCAAAGCGCCATCTTCAGCAATGCCTCTGTTAGCGGTCGGAAGCGCAGCCCCCTCAGTCGACAGAATAGCGACGCGAGCGTCGGCACCGTCGAGACTGAGAGCGAGGAGGACGAGCTGGACGCTGCTCGCGAGGCTGCATGCTCCCTCCCTACCGTCGACAAGGTCAGGCGCAATGCCCGTAAGTATCTTATACCTGGTATTGCATGTCGGCGGTTGCTTACCATTGGTTGTTAGCTCGTACGAGGAGCTACTCCTCCGAGACCTTCACGTACCCCATCATGCGCGTTGCCCCCAAGAAGGAGAAGCGCATCGAGCGTAGGCTGGTTGACGGCGTCGAGCGGGACGTCGAAGTCGAGGTCGAGGTCGAGGAGCCCATCAAGCGACTCTTCCTTTTCGGTGGTGCGCGCGATTGAGCGCAGCAAGGCTATCCGTGGACGACGCGCGAGGCATCGTCGTCGTCCAATTACCCATCTGCATCATCCTCCGTATGTCAATAATCGCATGCCACGCATACCCTCCACTGTCGATACCTTGGATACTTCGCTCGCAACGCGCATACCCCGCTGTCACCTCGGCCAGCCCTCGCTCCCTCGCATTGGACAACGCATCAACACAATCATTCGCCACGGTGCAATTGACTTATTCGCTCACGTCCATCGCATGCTTTCGATCTTTGGTCTCCCTCAAGCACAACCTTATCTCCATCGCCTACCCTACCCTATCCTCTTGCCCGACCTCGATACCTTACGCCTCTCTATTCGGCTATACGCTATGACCCATCTACTCTCTGGCGCACATCCAACCTAATCATTGGCCTCCGACCACGCTCAAAATGCACCATATCCCCATGTATACTATCTGTACCATCATTGCTTCCTTTGGGTCTTGGCTTACCGTCGTTGGGTCTTCGGGTCTCTCGTCGTCTCGGGCTCTCCTCCTGGGGTAGGGGAAGGGGCGTGCGTGTACCGCCGCCGCCGTCATACCATTGTCCTTGGCCCGCGTCAGGTGGTCCGAGGATGTGTATATTGTCGTGTATCGGTACTTCGCTCGCTCATCTCTCGTGGTCGCTCGTTGCTCTCCGTTGATTTCCTCGTCTTCTGCCTTCTCCCTCTCCTCGGGTTTGGAATCTCTCTTGTGGGTATTGGTGTCAAAGATGGCTGTATGAACAGTAACCCTCGCGTACCTAATGTCTTGTCGGTTTTCGTTGTGCATGTTGTTCGCTTTGTTCTTCCGCAGTTCTTGGTTGTTATCGTGTACCACTATCCTCATCCCCATTATCGTGCGCATCTCATCATCGCATACGCATTCATCCCATCCCCATCCATCGCTCGCATACGCATCTGACACGTCCACAATCGCATCGTTATCTCGCGTTCCGCTTGCCACTAGCATATCGCATACCTCACGCGTACGATGATACCGCGCAGAACCTCGCAATTACCGCCCTCCTCCGCGGAGAGGGGGAGCCTTGTACGAAGTGCAATGTCGATTAGTACGATACGGTATGAATAGTAATGAAGCACAGGTTATGTTCATGTGTAAACCTCCTTTTCGTAGGCGTGCTTGTCGTTCCGAAGAACGTTCTTCATACCGCGTCGCCGACGTTCAGGGACCTCTCCGACTCATGAATGGCGGGCGAGTCAGGGACTTCGGATTGAGGGGGCTGAGGGACGCTTCGTATTCTAAGTAGGTGCCCTCATGATGCGGCATGAGCACGCCAGAGACTTATTTCCTTCGTAAGTTCCGCGTTGCGCGATCGATTTCCAAAATCTCAGCGCGGGGCGCCGCAGAGGAACTCAATGTCATGTTCATTGTTGGCCTCCCCAAAGTTCGACAAATGCTGCAGCTAGCCAGGACCGCCATTGCAAGATGCGAAGGTCCCGTGGATGGCACCATGCAGCTTGTGGCCATATGGCATACCACGTGAAATCCGGGCGCCAGCAACGACCGACGTCGGCGTTGAGTCGGACGCCGACTCGACTCGACTCACTCGACGCGCCAGTGGGTCCTGTGGCTAACTTACTGTGGGTACATATGACTGCATCTGTGGCGGCGTCGCCCAGTCGCGCGTCGCGCGGTGGAGAGAGCTGGGAATGTGATTCCGAGTCTCGAGAGGACTATACTGCATCCAGCTGCAGTACGCTGCGAGTTTACTGGATGCCCGGGGGTTATCCCAGGGGCTGGCAGGTGGCCTTTGAGGGGGTTTGTGCGGGGGTGGCCCTGCGGTCGAATTCGAGAGAGAGCGCACGAGCCGAATTCTGAATTCCGAGTTCTGAATTCATGCTTGGCCGATCGCCTCAGGGTGCGGCCCGACTCTGCGGTACTAGTCCTGCAGAGGATCGCGGGGTGGCTGCATTGCGGGGCGAATGCTGTACACGGCAGGGGTTGTAGGTACGTCGAAGGGAGCTCACGGCACGTACAGTACTTAACTGGACGCGCGCGCGAACTCGTACACCCGCTATAGACTTGCGGGCGTGGGTGGACATGGACCTCGGAGCGGCCTGGCGTGCATGGGCAGCTCGGGACCGACTGGGACTTCGGTTTGGCTTCGCGCAATGACGTACCGGCCGTAGTACTCTTCACGTACGATGTCGATCATACACTATCTAGTCCGCCGCCGTCGAAGGTTGAACGCATCGTATCGTATCGTATCGCCCGTTCGTCTTCTATGCAGGGCGGCGCCCCGTCGCATCGCGTATCTGCAATGTCCAGCGATGACGTCGAACGCTTTGAAGGCCGGCCGGTAGAGATCCATGTATGTCGACGGGTCTCGGTGTGCGAGAGGCGGTGCCGCGGCCGAACCCCCTTGACCGGCAAGTTGGATAAGTAGGAGGGCAAGGTTAACTGCACGCAGCTCGGAGTCGGGACGAAGACGCCTCCAGTCCGGCCCCGAGCGCCCTCGAACGGGTGAGCTACGTCGACAGGCTGGGACCGTCTTCGCGCTCCAGCACAATCCAGCTACACAAACGCATTCTGCGGTGAGTCTGCGGGACGGGAGGACGGAGGAACGAGAGCGGCGAGAGACGGTTCAGGCTATGCGTTTGCTATGCGCGTCCCGGGCGGTGCGCATGTCCCCCTCGCTCCGACATGGGCGCGGACCGCAGAGCGCGCCCTGGCGCCGACGCCTGGATCTGTTCTGTATGTGCCTCACAGGCTCGCGCCGGTCGAGGACGCCCTGGCCGCACGCCTCGCGGGTTTCATGTTCTTGTTTATGTGGAATATCCCCGGTACATACCGCTGTGCGCCGCGGTCCGCGCGAGCATTTGCGGTTGCCGGTGAGGTTAAAGTCGTTTGAGCGGCGCGCAGGTGGGGCAAGGCGGGAACGCGTTTTAGCTCGAACTGTTACGGTGATTGAATATTGCATGCTCGACGGCGCGCGGCGGGATGTCGCCGCAGACATATGCATATGTCCCCTTGTCCTGGTATGGACTTATCCCCCGGTGCGCGCGATGGTTGCAGAATCAACTGCTTGCGGCGTACTTATGCGTGCTACACGCGCTCAGGCCCGCACGAGATGATGCACGAATGCCTTTGCTCATCGCGCTCGCTGTTCGGCGGCGCGGAACTCGCGATCGTGGGGCTGGCACTTGCACGCGTCGTGGCTGGCCGGGCAGCACGCCAGCCCCAGAGTTCCGTGACATGCCCTGGCAGGTGGCGCCCCGATCCGGGTCGAGGCGGGAGATGGACGGGCGAGATTGACAGTGGGTACATAAATGGCCATCCCAGTCGCGATGCGTAGTGCGAGGGTGCAAAGATGCCGATGCGTATGCGATGTGGTGGCAATGGCAGAAGAAATGTTTGCGGTTATGGGACATGGAGTAGGGCAATCGGGATGCTAGTAGGTCGTACCTTAAACTTAGTGTGAAGAGCCTTGAACGCTGCGCACAAAGCTATATACTGACGTTCCAAACAGAGGGCTCAGTATATTTTCGGCTGCTCGTGGATGGACAGATATCGACGCACGGGAGAAGGCAAAGCAAACGTTTACGATTGTGTTTAGACTAGGGCGATCCATAGTCCGATCGCGCGAACAAGTGCCTCGCCATGCAGTCCTGGATATGTGCCCTGTAGCTAGCATTGACGGGCCTCGACGTCGCTCGTGTAGCGCGCCGCGGCGCGGTTAAGCAGAGAAGGTGCGTTTTAAGGATGTGGAGTCGCATAAATGGGATAAGAAAGAGGGCCGACGCGACGGGGGAGTGCCACATTTTCATGAGATTTGCACAGTGCTCAGCCTTCCGATGCGGAGCAAAATACACTCGATGTCGGCGGCGATGGCGAGCCGCGGCCCCGCCGTCCCCATGGATGGAAAAGGACTAGCATGACGCACAGTGTGTGTTTGAGGGTGTGAGCCTCGAGGTCGGGAGGTGCGTCCCGTCAATCATGTGTCATGTAAGGGACGCTGTCGATGGCTCTCGGTGAAAGGATCGGGGTGTGGCTGGCGGGTTGTTACTAAGAAGAGAAGCCCAAAACTGTGCGATAGGAAGTGACCGCGAAATACTATAGATCTATCATGGTCAGCAACGGAGACTACTATAGAACAGACATTTGTGGATTGGTATGTACATACTTCGCAACGGATTGCAAGGAGCCGCTTACCAAGAAGTCATGCAAGGACAGTGGAATATCGGGAAGGCACCCTCGACACGATTCCATCGATGGTTTGTAGATATCACCGCGCCCCAGCGGCGGCCTGTCTTCAGAGGGAGATGAAGTAGGATTACTGATTAGCTTGTGCGTACGTGATGGAATGTTCCAACGGCGACGTTATCGAAGTTGGTGTAAGCGAGCACGAAGCATCAAGCAGCAAGAGAAACCCACATTCCAGAACACGATGATAACTTAGCAGAAGCCGTAATCCAGGCGAGTTCTGAGATGGACAAGAGGATGTTGAGAAGGGGCCCAGACAGAAGACGGAAGGCGGCCAATAAGCCAGCCAATGACAAGGCGAGCGCTAAGAGGGGGGATGACGTCAGCAGGCCTGTTGAGCGTAAACGCGGCGGTTGTCCACTCTGTCTCTGCGCGGTGCTGTTCCAGAAGATGCTCAGTGTTCCTCCCCCAATGTTCGCATCGACACTTTCTGGCTTCGTGCCTGCCCACGCCCTCGGCCAACATCGCTCAAGGCAGCCAAGGTGCCCAGGAAACGTCCAAGAAACGCTGGCTTACTCTCGAACCACTCCACCCGAGTTCACAACGTGTGCGTACCCCCATTCAATTCTCTCTTGCACGTAAACCCGGGGCGATTCTTGTCGCAGCCGCCAGGTCATCTGCCAGCAAATCGAGTAGCCCGTATTCCCCCACAGTTTGCCGATCTTCACTTCCAGTGACCCATGGATAGGAAGCTATCGGCGACCTCGTTGGCCAGCCAGCTGGGGAGCCGTAGTGTCGTACCATGACCATCTCCCCACGTCGACTTCGCTCATGCCTGTGGAGTGGCGTGCTTGTCGCAGTAAACGGAACCGTTTGGCCTAGACCGCAACGATTGTCTCCTCCCCCGTGCCACTCGCGAAGCCACCCACACCTGTTATGTGGCCGCGTTGTCGTCAATGCCTCGTTTTCACGCTCCCGTGCGCTCTCGGTGTTTGGCCCTCCCCACTCTCGGCCGTACCAGCGATTGGTGGAGCCGGAATTTCTCTGTTTCATTATAGCTAGGGTCTTTCCCGGAGATGCGTGTGCGTGTCTTCGTCTTCTCGACAATCCCGTCGACCACATGCCAGCATCGAAGACCCGGGTTTACACCCTTATGTTGTGCGGGGCTTTGCCTCCCGTGAACTTGATTGTGAACATAGCGGCTCACAACGGGTCTCCAGGCATCCACGTTTTCGTCCTTGACGCGCCGTCAGCCACCTTCGTCATGAATGAGCCGCTTCGAGGAGTTAGACCGTGCACCATCTCCGATTTCCAGGTCGCCCGGAAATGAACGTCGGACTCCCCGATCTCCACGCGACATCATGCCGTGTCCGACCTTACAAAGAACGATATCCACCTCGAGGTCCGTGTAAGTTGCTGCAGGGATGATAACTCCTTAGCTCCTCGTGGCCTTGTCGCATCTGCAGCGTCTGGTTAACTTGTCTGGGCGAATATGGTTTAGCTCTTCCACTGCGTACTCGCACTGCAGACGAGGTGCCAGTGCTGTAGCAAATAGCACTAAGCAGCCTTCTGAACCCTGATCAACAGGCATGCATGCCCTATGCCTGTGCCACTCAGGGAACTTCATATACTGAAATTACCTTTGGCAGTGCTCGAACTAGGGACAAAGGTCGACTACGAGTACAACTGTCAGAGGTGCAGCCCTTGTACGTACATGGGCCACCGCCCTTGAACTTCAGGAGCAGGTGCTTTTGTGCTAGTCCGTCGTGCTTTCGTCGTTGAGTGCAGAGGCTGTCCGCGCGTGATGCTGCGACGATTACCCGTTTCTGTGTACATCTTCTTGCACGCTGCACCTTCCGCAGCATATCGACCACACATCGGTTGCCTCTTCGGGCACGCAACGAATGTGCGCATACAGCCAGCGCGAGTCCTTGACACCCGTGACCGCGCCTGCTTCATCCTCGACTGCCATTACTTGCTGCTTCTTCCCTCGCTGGCTATCTCAAAGACGTCGAGCTACGTCCCTGACGTCGCCAGTCAAATCTCGGCGTGCGTGCGTCACTCGACGGGCAATCATAGGGTGCCTACCACATAGGCTACAGTTATTTGAGGACACGGGCAGGAAGGGAGCAGATGATCGTCTGGCGGCCCGCGACGTCGACCAATGGGGCCGAAGCGAGATGAATCGTCCCATGAACGCTCGAGCACTATCTCGAAGACACTCGTTCTCCCACGAATACTTTTGCTCTCCTCGCCTGACCAGCCAAGATGAGTTGATGCTCCGGCGAGGAAGACCCCCGATCGTGAGTGCGCGTTCGCCTACATTCAGAATCACCGCAGTCCTCCCTTCCTACTCGGCCGCGCGCACTCGAATGAGCTGACACACAGGTTCTAGGATGACGAACGCGCATATCGCTTGGTCAGGCTTGTCAGGTGCGAACGCGCTCAGGCCGGCAGCCACACCACCTCGCGCTTCTCCCAAGGCTCTTCACGCCCCCATCGCGCATCGCGCCCATCGATGCTCATACATGTATGCTCTTCGCGCGGTCTCGACTCGCGTCGCCGCCCACCAAGTGGCCCTCGAGACGCAGAACTCAGAAGCTCGTCAAATTGCTGCTCTCGAGACACGCACCCATGACCACCCCCACCTCGACACCCGACGCGACACATGCCACTACACAGCCCGCGCGCACGCACATGTCATGAGCAGCGCAGGTCACCAGCCAGGCGCTGCCCGCATTCGCACCTTTCGGGCATTCCAGCTGCTAGGTCCCCGCGCACGCCCGATAGCTTATGAGCTTCCGACTCCACTCGCGCTGTCAAGCATTGGCAAGCACCGTTCCCCCGGGGATGATCGCGTCCAGGCTCGCCGTCCACTTGCCATCTAACAAGGTTGAGGCCCGAGAGTTGGTCAATGCTAGACCTTGAAGCATCGCGACGGCGCTAGCGCTGCGGGGTGACGTGCAATGCAGGCACGGGTGCAGGTCAGTGCGTGGGCAACGCCGCCTCTATTGGGTGTATGCGTTTACTTACTGGTGTACGGCAGGGCGATCGGGCACTGCGTCACCTCCGCCCCATTACCTACGTCCTCGGCCTTCCCCAGAGGCATCCGTGCCTTGCATCGTTGTGCGGCCGCCGCGCGCAGCATCGTCACCGTAGCGCGACGACGATGACGGCATGTCACACACCGCGCACGCTTATCCAGTCGATGCTGTAAGTCCCCTCGTGGCCCTCATTCATTCTAGCCCTTGCTAACAATGCCGTAACACAAACGAACGTGAACTGTCGTTACAGCGCGGGCATGACGCGATGCGGGGTAAGCGTGCGTGCGTGTGCCCGCCCGCCCGCCGTCGTCTGGGGTGTTCCAGAATGGCGCGAAGTGCGGGGTAACTTGAAATACATTGTGCTTTCCGTTAGCCCCACGCGGAGCGGACGACAGTCATCAGCCCGTCAGTATGTCTTGCCGTGGCTGCGCGTATTGCAAGGTTTCTGCCCGAAGGAGGCTAGCATACCGTATGCCACACCCGAGGCGCCGTGCGGTGGGGTTTGGGCTCGTCCAGGCAAGGGTCTTCTCCTGCACGCCTTCTGAGCTCTGAGATGCACTAAGGCTTCTGACGGGTTCTGGCACGGAAGGCATCTGCGTTCGGTTTGTGGGCGCGCGGTTGAGAGGTGAAGGTGCCTTTCGAGAAGGCGTCGTCCCACCCTGGATCCGGGGTGGTCTGCTGCCTGCGAGCTGGTGCGCTTCTTTATCTAGTGTGGGCTGCAGCGACTGATGTGGCTCGACACGCAGCATTTCGGTGGTGGTCCACCGACCAGTGGCCACTGGCAACGGGCCACTCGCCACTTGCCCAGCCTGATACGATGCGTCGCCTTTGAGCGATCAGCGCCTTTCGGCCGATCTCTCTACCTCTCGCGTTTAATAGGACCACCTAGGAATTGAACCCCGCTCCTCGAGGTTGGACATCGAACATGGACCGTCGAGCGTCGTTCCCCGGGCGGGACGGTCGAAGGCAGGCCCATTCAAAACATAAATAACCGCGACGCGGCAAAGATCGGCACGACATTGAACGAACATGCCGACTTCAGCAAGTGGGCATCCGTGCTGTGTTCCGTCTCCACTTCCGAGCGACCGCCCGCGCAATTCAAGTTCCCCGCATTGGGCGCGACCCTAGTGCTCCACTCCCTCGCATTGGAAGCAACACCACCAGGGCGTGCCGCCCTGCGTCCGCCTGACATATTTCGCACTCCGCGGGCGACCAGATCCAGTCGCAGCTATGACAAGCCTATGAGGAAGGTGGACGCGGACTTGGAAGATGCGTGTGCGTCTCCGTGGCCACCGGTGTCCGAACAGTGCTCATGTATCGCGCCCGGTACCTATCTATGCGTACAGTATGTATTGACATCTCCTGCGCTCTCCCTGCCAGTCCCTCTCGTTGCTGATGTTTAATCACCGGGATCTCGTTGCAGATGTCATCGCGCTCTGGGGCCGGCCACATGTACAGCTGCAACAGTCAATGTCAGTGCCCTTCCGAGTCGGCGGTGCCCCGGACCCCGGGCTGTGCGACATCCTCGGAAGCTGGAGCGCAGATGAACCTTATTTCCCCGCACCCCGTCGCGACCCCAGTCGAGGCAGCTCTGGTATGTCGGCGATCCTGCATCCTGGGTCTGAGGCGTTCGGATTGAATGCCGACTCCACATGCCTAGGATGCTCGTGCCGACGCTCGGGCATTGCAGGGACACGTAACCTTGGTCCACAGGCCGGTGCAAAGTCTGCGTGTTCCGAGTTTGACAAGCCACACATAGGATAGTACTCCGGTGGTTCAATGCGATCAACTCCGGATGGCTCTTCGCCGCCCATCGTCCGGGGAAACATGGCCGCACGAAGCTGGGGAGGTGAGTACAAGCAACAATCTGTATGTTGTAGGCTGTGATGGTCTCCAGTGTTTGCTTGCCACACGCTGACTGGCCGTATGCACACAGCAACTATGGCAGCGCCATGCCCCACCGTTGAAGGGACGTCAATTACAGCGGCCCCGACGACAGCGAACCAGTCCGGGAGAGTACGGTGGTTGGGTGACAGTTTATTCCGAGGACGGAACAGGTGGTTGACGCGGGAGATGAATCGTTGCGACGCCAGCCGCAATTGGCCGTTTCTCTGTTTCGAGTACGTGATGCATGCTCGACGGGAGCAATCCCTAACCCTTATCCCTGATCTGCAGGTTAGGTACCTACCATCGAGGATATGCCTCTTTGGACTTATCCCAAATGTTTGGACGACTACCCGCCGCGCGTCATCCGTCATCGTCCTGGAAGATCGCGTACCTCATTGGCCACATGCAGCTGTGTATGGTAAGCTCGATCGTTGCCGGCATACGCTGGCGCCGCGCGCCACCCCTTCCCGTTTTTGTCTTCACTTTCCAGCAGAACAGAACGAGCTGGAGCGGCCATTCTGCGTCCAGCCTCTGAGCGGTGGCATATCGCTGGAAGATTTCAGGAACGGTCACGTCTCCATGAGACCGAAGCACGCCCTTGAATGGCATAAGACTGGAGAGGCGGGCCGGTATGTGCTTCAGCTAGAACTTCTCCTGCGCGGCGCTATGATGGTCTCCGAGGCTGTCATGTCTACACCCCACAACGTCCCCACCTCCATCCCCTGTGCCCAGCGTACTGGCTGTCCAGGATATTCTTGCGCCCTTTCAGTCGTGCTGTGGGCAATCACCTGGACAGTCAGTACGCAGTGCGGCCTGGGACTTGCCGACGCCATCGCGGGATTCTTGAGCGCAATATGTTCGCCCTGGGCGGTAGTGCTGGGTTCTAGCAGGAGAACGTCCCAACTGGCTGTTCCCGAGCGCGCCTCCGGCAGTTTTATTGGCTAGTTGCTAAGATGCGTATGTCAGGCGCATGCTAGGGCTGACCATCTGTCGTTACGCTGCGTTTCGGTCATCAAACACGATGGGACTCGGCGGCCGCATAAGCACTGTTCCCTTGATTTCTGCTGCCGGAGACAGCTCCTCCGACATTCTCATCTGCACCGCGCTGTGCGTAAAACAGCAGATGATGCACTTTGGCAGCCCCAGGACTTCCTGACGAACGGGTCCTGCGGGTGCCTGGGATACACTTCTTATTGTGTCTGTCATGAAGCTTGAGGATAACTTAGACAGCCAGTAGGTGACCTTATCTTATGCTGAACAAGCTCGCCGGCATACTCACACTGCGCACTCCGTATACAGGCACGACCTATACAAGGCAATGACATCACTGCGGCCTTCCTAAAGTCGCAAAGGAGACCGCTGCCGCTGCTCACATGTTTACGAGTCTACTTCATCTCCGATATGCCTGCTAGGCCAGCGTCATTCGTTCAGCAACCGCACCCGATACGTCCCGAGCATGGCATATGTCGGGCCATACTCGTGCCCTCTACGGAATTACGCCTTCACGCCAACTTCACGCTACGGTCCGCGGATATGTCTCTAGCCACGCCTCGCCGATATCGTCCCCGCGCCGTTCCTCAGCTCCTTGTGATTCACGCCGCACCCGACATTTCCCCTTCGGCACCTTTCTCTACCAGCCCTTGGACAAGTAGCTTATCCTCTCCCACATCCTATCCCACCAACCGTACCTCTCCTCCTCGCCTCGGACCGAAGGCCTATGCGGCACAACGTAAGTCCTCGTTCCCATTGGTCGCGCACGCGCATGAGGCTTTCTGAGAACTTCTTACTGGACAGTACGCCCGTGGCCCTACGATTGGCCAGTGGGCTCTTCGCCGCGCGTTTGTTCCCCAGGGGCGCGCAAGCGTTCGCCGTCTAAGTACACACGCCAATGGGAATGCGCGGACAGGGCGAGCGTCGCGCAGGGCCCCGGGGGATCCGTGGGCAATAGTGACGGCACCGGGTACGAGCGTGTCTCTCGCGGCGGTCGAAGCGGAAGCCGGGTGGGTGGCCAACTCTATCTGGCCAATGCTATCACGCATCGGGCCATCGGCTCTACGGGATCGTGTCGCGATGGCGAAGACGCATAGTCATTGGTTGTCGTCCAATGGCCATTGGCTGCGTTGCGGAGAGAGAAGGCTCCTCGCACTCCTCGGCCTTTCGCCCGCGCATGGTTTCGTCGTGCGTGAAGCATGGCACAAAATGACGGAAGTGCTGGTCAGAAACTACGTCTTCGTTACGCGCTCGCGTTGATTTTGGAAGTGCTGATGAGTGATGCACGCCTGCGCCGTGCCCTCGTCAGTAGCGCGACAATCCGCGCGAGGCGCCCTCGAAGCGGACCGCATTCGCCCATGTCATCCGATCGGACGAAGGAGAAGCGTCCTTGACGCGCGCCAAAAGCGGGTTATCCGTCCGGCGTTGTACCTTGCGGCTGCAAGATATGTTACGGAACGCGGGCGGGGACCAATCTGTGCCCCGCTTGCGTATGCGAGGTGCAAGGCGATTGGCGGGCTCGAGAGAGGCCATCGGGATGAGGAAGCAGTAGCCAATCATGCAAATTGCTGACGTGAAGGCGTCCGGGCATACTGGCCAAACCACCTTGCTTACTCCGCTCCGGACGCTTCTTCAGCGTTTGTGAAGTTTTGAAGGCTTGCAGCCCTTTTCTGCTGCATGCACAGTGGTTAGTACCTCCGCTGCGAACGTCGTCGCGCACCACATCCGCTCAGTGAATGTGCGCATGTTCGTTCTCGCGCCCGCTTCCCATTGACGAATGTGGCGTTATCAGTGTGCCCCTGGCTGCGAAGAACGTCTGGCGTCGGGGCACGGTCCGTCCCGCGTTGCGACATATGGCGGATCCCCTTTGCCCTGCGATTCTGATTCGCCGCCCTCTCGCTTTTTAGGCTTTGCGGATCGCGCCCAGTCGCTGGGCGCGAGATAACCGTTAGGCGGGATAACCGTTAGGTGGGTTATCCTTAGATACGGGGTCCGGGTGCGACGGAGCGAGGGCCGTATTCCGAAGCGGACGCGGTGCTGGCTTCCTCGAGTCTGATTCTAATGCCTATGCATGTGTATTACTTGGGAGCGATCTCGGAATACCCCGCGAGGATTGGTCTGTGCGTAAGGCCTTATCGTCGCTGACGCGAGCATGTATGAGCAATCGCGAGTGGAGGATCGCCCTTGGGCTTCCCGGTCGCTTCCGCTTCCACTGGCGTGGAGACTCTGCGGGGTAATGGGATGATGCTCGCAAGTGCGAGCCGGAGGGACTTCGTGACTATCGCACGACGAAGTCGTCCAAGTTCATCTCATGACGCGTTGGATCGTCGATTTGACAGAAAGCGGTGTCTCGTCCTGGAGAAGGCACTCGGTACGCCTCCCCGATGCACTAGGGATCGGGATGATGTGGTTACGTGGATGACTTGGAGTTGTGGAGTGGGTTGGGCTGCGTTGGTTGACGCCTATCCATTGGTTCCGATAGCAAATAGTTTGGTGGAGAACGCATAGGCTGTACGCAAGGAATCTCTAACATGAATTCTTGTGGATAGGAGTGCTCGAAGAAGTCCTGATCCAGGTTCATAGTCCCATAATAGGTCGACGTGCAGCTCAGACTCCGGTGAGTTCCTTCAGGTATTCTGAGCACACTGGATTTAGCCATCGGCACGGACGGAAGGAATTAGAAGCTCACCCCTTGAAATTTCGAACGCCGCGAATGTAGCAGCAGCGGCGGGTATACTGTCGGGAACAGGATGATGAGTCGCACTGCCTAGGGCCAACGGCCCGTATTCGTTGACAAACCCTACCTTCTCAATACTACGAATATGAATCAGAGTTAGTACCTGTTCGAAGTGGATGACTGCGCACGACGTACGTGACGGAGTCAAGCCACGGAAGAGGCCAGACCTACAGTAGCAGGGAAGGGTGAGCTTCCGGAGTTCGTCGTCTCAGCCAGGTCACACGTACGCTCCGCCTTCCGACACTACTGCCCGCAGTTCCCGTGCAATATATTGTACGGGGGTGCCTTCTGGTGGGGTTGCCCGTAGCTGTATGCGGGATTTCACAACATCTTTACACGTAACTTGTCAACGACACCTGGCTAAAGGTAGAATAAACGGCAACACGACACCTAATGGGTAACATGACAGCCAGTATGAGATCTAGAATGTTGTTAATGCTAGAAAATGCGACAAGAATACAGCTGAATACTTACCCCTCCAGCGGAACCACTCGCGAGCAAGGCCCATACTGGGATTTGCGTCCCATACTTCTCCCCGAACTTGCGCTTCGAGAACTCAAACCCTACACTGGACATCAAAAAATGCAAAAATCCACGGGAAGTATGTCTTGCCTGCATAGAACCTGAACACAAAGATGTGAGTATGAAAACTAAATGCACGCGACTGCCAGAGCAACACACCCGGCATATGCTGGGATTTCTCTTGCAACGGTGACCCAGTACCCGCGCATGATCCCTTTCCGGAAGCCCCACTCGTTCCACATGTCGCTCACCACCGCGCGGAGCTTCTTGTCTCCAGGGCGGCCATACTGACCCTGCATGCGCACCTTGAACATCTCGACTGTGGTTCAACGTGAGCACCATTCTTGGATACCAGGGGTGTGGTCACGTACCTGGGCTCGCGAGGACAGCATTGATTGCGCCAGCGAGCGCGCCGGCCACCGCAATCTCCTTCAGCGACAGGTGAGGGAAAGGGGATATTAGGCGTTTGGATGCACCGTACGCGGCGAAGAGGAGGGAGTTCACGCCGGCGATACCCATCAAGGGACTTGCCATACCTGTGCGCACGATGTAGAGGGAAAAAATGCACCATTTCCATGAGGAACATACCTTTGTACAGCGCGAAGAAACCTTCGTTCCTTAATGTCTGGGTCAAAATATCCATCGGCCCTTTCTGTGTGCACATTCGTCAGCCGCGCTATCTTCACTTCGACATCGCGTGCACTCACAAACATCGCCTCTGTATGGCGCACGGATAGAAGAATAAGCCCTCATCGTCTCCAGGGTGGTATTGAGGAAGACACTGAACTGGGTGCGATCTGCGCGCGAGTCTTGACCGTGTCCAGCGGATGGCCAACGATGACCTGCGCCGCGCCACCGATGCTTCCAGCGATGAGCTCGTTGATTGTAGAGTTGTCCATGGTTCACCAAGTACGAGTATGGGCGAAGTGTCGTGAGCAGGACAAGGACAGACGGAGGCTGCACGGTGATAAGGAGCGTGAGGAGCGAGCTGGCCGCACTCGCGGTTGCCGGCTGTCGCGATTGCGCGATCGCGCAACACGACAGTCTTTGCCAGCGTCGGTGGCTGTGTCCCACTCTCATCCCTTGCACGCGTCGTTTCAGCGATCACCGTCATGACCATTCATTTCTCTATGGCGCCTTGGGCAGCAATCAAAACTGTAAATCACAACGCTTCCCTTTGGCGTAGTCATGATGATATTGTCAACGGTCTTACACGCACACACGATGGTAAAGAAAGGGTACGCAGGTCCACGAATCGTGTTGCGTATGAACGGCCCTTGAACCGTGCTGCTGGCCATAGCAGGCTCAGGTTCGGAATGACCTGCTCTTGTGAGTGCACTTATGTTTGGTCTAATAGTACTGTATCAAACCACTTACAGGCTTGCTCAAGTATTAGGGGCTTTCCTTGATCGCGATCCCATCGGGCTGGAATGGAGGCAGGGCCGCGCCAGCGAACTGTACCTTTGCACTGAACTATTCCATCGCTCGGAGGAAGTGGAAGAAGCAATCCCCAGAGGGTGTGTCCGACTTAGCGACCGGTGCATGCATTCGATTTCATGATGACCAAACCACGCAGATACTTCAGCTGACCGTCAATCACCGTCTCGTCACGGCTTTCGTTGCTCTGGGATACCCGAATGGAGATCTCTGAAAATCCGTCGCGCGATGTTCAGGACGTCACTGGTATCGCATCAAGGACGCTCTTCATCGCCGAAGTCTTCCGCCATGTATGTCTGTTCGTAGACACGAGGACCCTCGCACGACTGGCTCGATGCTGCAAGCCGTTCCGCGAACCAGCTGTACGCACTTTCTGGGAGCGCCTATTCAACCTTTGGCCCCTCATGGAGTGTTTCCCAGACGACGTCAAAGAACAAGATGAGCACGAGAGATATGTGAGTATTTTGATTTCTGGTTCGTGGTATCGAATCAATCTTAGTGGCTCGACGGCAGCGTTTTCGTCGGACCCTCAGAACCAAAGACTGGGCGGCATTCCTCGCGTACGCGCCCTATGTCCGCTACCTCGGCATGCCGAAGATGCCCTCCGGCTCGCCTTTCGTGCCACCCGAATTCTTCGAGGCCATCTGCGCTCTTCGGCCGCAGCACACCCTGCTCCCAAACGTACTCGAGCTTGCAACAGACTCCCTAGCTCTCCGCCATTGGGTTATTCCCCATCTCCTCACCATCCTGGGGAAAGGACTTCGGGTTGCTTCCATCTATTGGAGTCACACTAGCGAGGATGGGGAGCCGTCGGGAACCGTCACCGCCACTCTCGATATACTCTCTGGCTTCCATCAGTTGCAAGAGCTAACACTCAGTGGTGACCCCGGCTTAGACGATGAACCACCTGCGGCGCTGTTGCGCTACCTGGGAACAAGGCCTCAACTGACCACGTTCGAGTGTGGCAACATTCCTCTCCTCATGGAAGGCATCGCATACCTCGCCAATCTACCTTCCCTTAGGACTGTGCATATTCGTCTACCCGATACGCTCAGCTGGTCGCACCACAGCCTTCCTGACAAGCTGTTTTCGAAGACGGAGTCGTTTTCGCTGCATTCCACCGTGGAGTCGTACACCGCCTTTGCCCAGCGTGTCGCTCTCCCGTATGTTCATAGGTTCTCCATCTTCCTCACGGCAGTTCCAGCGGCAGCCATTTTCCCTATGCTCTTCATATCTATCCGCCGACAATTCCATCCTTCAGCGCTCGCAGGCCTCAACATCAGAGCAGACCTTGGATTACTGGATCCTCTGGCGGTGGCAGAAGACGCGCTGGATGACGGAATGCTCGTATCCGCTGACCATCTCCGACCTCTCCTCGACTTCTCTAAGCTCCGCCACGTTACCGTAGTGCCGCCTTGGGGGTTCTCCTTCGATGATGATTTCTGCCACGACATGGCGAAAGCGTGGCCACACCTCGAGGAGCTCCGCTTTGCCCACAAGGGCTGGTGCATCCATGTCCCGCTCGCGACGACCGTGCGCGCCTTGTCGTACTTCGCGGCGTACTGCCCCGAACTCCGCTACCTTGGCATCAAGTTCGACGCAATGTTATGGGCGGATGGACTACCTGAACTACCGCGGATGGGGCGCAGAATCCCGGCGAGCTACTACGACGCGTTGAAGGGCAGGCGCAGCACATCCAAAGTCCGCGAGCTCCGCGCCGAGCTGCAGCCAATCGCCTGCCCGGAGCAGGTCGCGCTGTATCTCTTGCGCCTGTTCCCGGACCTGCGGGCATGTTGGCGGGCGTGGAACTCGTCTGATGATACGGAGGAGGAGGCGAGATGGCGAGCGTCATGGCACGAAGTTGAGAGGTACCTGGGTGTAATGGCGGAGATGCGGAAGGACGGGAAGAGGTGGAACTTGGTGAGCGTGACTTGAGAGCTGGCCGCGACCATCTAACCCATTATGGATGCAGGTAGATGAGTACGCTGGTTGAAACATGGCGTGGGGCTTGGAGGTAATTGTTGGTGGTGCTCTGCGTGCGAGCGGAAGGAACGTAAAAATCGACTGAGCCTGTATTTAACGTTTCTTCTAACGTTGTTTCCCTTCAAGTTCTTACAATACTTTTACTTTCTATATGGTGTACCTCCCATTTCGTAGAACTTAGAAACCGTTCGACGCATTATTCTGTTTGAGGTGTAGCTCACGTGACCGTCGCGTCGTGGACAAGGAACACGAGCGATGGTGGTTGCCTACGCGTAACGCACAACCACCATCACGCTGCCCCCGCTTAGGCCTGCTTCCCGAATCACAGTCCAATTGACTGCTGTGGTACAAAGTCGCCCTTTCGCGTTGCTATTCAAGTGCCGATCGTCACTGGCCGCAGGCACGCTCGAGCTCGTTACGCGACTGCGGGCATAACTCGACCACCGCCGTTACGCCTTATCGGCCTTGTACTTGGGTGAGTTGCCATTCCATACCTTCTGCCGCTTCTGACACACAATGTGGTTTTGGCAGGTATTTCGTCGGCATGCACCGTTGCCTCGGTGTACCTGAGCTGCTCCATTTGATCTTCAAAGAGGTCAGGGCCTCGGAGAAGGGGGACGCCACTGTCGCTGCTCTTGCACGTACTGGGAAATGCTTTCAGGATGCCGCGCTTGACACATTGTGGGAGAAGCAAATGTCACTGGTGCCTCTGGTGAAGTGTTTCCCCAAGGAGGTTTGGAAGGAGACTCGACAGGAAGATGGGTCGCTGATGTTGGTGCGTCGTAACTCACTTCATACGAAGTATATACACCTCAGCTGTGTGTCGTCAGTCCTTTGTCCGGAATCCCGAGGCAGGAGACTGGGGCCGCGTCAAGTTTTACGCCTCGCGAATTCGCGTCATGTATGTCGATCCGTGCATGTTTACGGGATTCATCTCCATCACCGCTCTCGCGCCTCCGGCATACCTCACGCTCAAGAGCTGTCTGGGTGCGGAGGCATTGTTTCCTAGCCTCCGTACATTCCATTGGGCAAACCCTGAGAAGCACGAAGCCGAAGACCTTGCATCACTGCTCCTTTTGCTCAACTCGAAGGCCTCCACTGTCATCATTCAGATGGGCAAGTGGAGTGACGAGTCTATAACGCAGATTGTATCTGCGCTCAGCAAATTCGGCGAAAACCCTGCCCAACTGCGTTCAATCCAGATTTCAGCCTCGCCATGCACCCCACTGGAGGAAGCCGTCCTAGGTCTTGGTCTCCGGCAGCAGCACCTCTTGGACTTCGAGTACAACTGGAATAACGTGATGTCTCTTGAGACTATCATCCATCTCTCTGGACTCAACAACCTGCGGGAAGTTTCGATCCGCGCGGACGCAGAGAGATCACGAGAGTTCTTCCTGTGGGCTCGCGAGCGCGGCGGGCACTTCTTCCCATCCCTGCAGTTGTTCTCGCTCTTCACCAACTCAGTCGAGGTCTGCGAGAAATGGCTCAACCTCGTCCGCCAACCCGACCTCCATACCATCAACGTCCGCGTCGATCAGCCACCGACCGCCACCGCCTTCCACGATTTTCTCGTGGCACTCACTGAACACCCCGCGCGCGCGATCCTGCGCAACGTCCACTTCAGGAGCGTCCAGCCATCGCCGCGCAATAATTCGCTGTACATGATCCGCCCCGACACGCTCTCCCCGCTCCTCCAACTCAACCTCTCCCAGCTCCGGCTCGAGCCTGGTGCGCCGATCGACATCGACGACGACTGTGTCGGGCGCATGGCGCGCGCGTGGCCGCGCCTCACCGTCCTCGAGCTTAACGCAGAGTGGCGGCGGTACGCGCCAGCGGGCCTCGTCCCGAGCGTGACACTCAAGGGCCTCATCCCGCTCGCGGAGCACTGTTCGTCCGTCACGATGCTCGCTCTCCCCATCAGCACCGACGTCAGCGCGTTCGAGGAGGATTACGAGGCGGGCCTCCGCCCCGCCGGCGGGATCTCATTCAAGCAGTGCTACATGTTGGCGGTTGGGCCATCGCAGATCGACCAGGAGGCGGACCTCCTCATGATCGCGGGCTTCCTGTCGGACTTGTGCCCCTACTTAGTGACCTTGAAGACGTCGTGGGGTAGGGGCCACACTATGAAGGAGGTTGGGGAGGGTGAGACGAGCTTGGATCCTGAGAACCACGAGATGGGCGAGTCGTGGAGGCAGGTGGAAAAGTACGCGAGAGAGATGGCGAGGGTCAGGAGGCAGGAACGGGCGTGGATGGAGGGAGCGGGGGGCTTGGCGGTGAGTATGATTGTCCTTATCGTGCGCAATCCAACACAGCTGACAAGAGCTTGTCGTGATTCATAGGATATGCACATCTAGAGCAAATAATGTATGGTATGGCTTCACTTAAATAGTGGCGTTTGGAACCCCTTTCTCTCGCGTGGTTGAAGATTGCCACCCTTCGATGCTGCAGATGACTGGTTAGGGATTGCAGATACGTCCAGGCTATTTGTACTCGTGAAGGCTGCACGCGGATATGAACGCGTGCAAGCAAGGATAGGTGACCCAGCTATCCGGAACACTATGGTAGCTCCCTGTAAAGATAGGCTTTCGTTAGTCACTGACAATGTTAGTAGGGCGATTATTTGCGCGGCGATTCGAATCCAAGAACACCCATACGTCCCTGCCCGCGCGAGACCGAGCATCTGGGCGCGCTTCATATTGCCAGTTCTCCGAGCACTGACCTCGTTCGCGGAGTGCTGAGCAGTGCCAAGCCGCCCCCAAGAGGCTCAACTTTGGATAATACGGGATGAATGGTGTTCAAAGGGCGGATCACATGCCCAGGTATGATCTTCCATTGGATAATGTTCAACCTCAGACAAACGCCTGAGTCTTATGTCTAGGATACTGCCGCTTTTGCATCGCTTCAACCGTTTACGACGGTCCGCGAGTTTGAAGGCGTAAGGAGGACATCGAGTCGTTGCATGGGTTGATCATCATCGCTGTTGCTTGCTTCCTGACGGGCCTCCGCAGAAAAAATTCGGTCGCGCTGGATGCACCAACGAAGCCCGAGACTACTCCCTCGCCGTTATATTCTCTTTGCTCCAAATTAGCGCCATTGTCCCGGTTCCAGTAACGCGATAACGCTCCAATTGCAACCGTCCTGTGGTATATAAAGAGGTCTAACGGCCTTCCGTACCTCAAACTTCCTTCGAATCGGCATTTTTCACTGAAAAAATGTTGCTGCTCGTACTCCTAGGCCTTTCCCTGATCGTTTATTTCCGCCTCCACCTCGGTTGGAAAGCGCGCACTAGAGGTCGGCCTTTAGCACCAGGTCCTGTCTCTCTCCCGGTCATCGGGAACCTTTTGGACTTCCCGAAGGCGAGGCCATGGGTCAGATTCCGGGATTTGTGCGATAAATATGGTGAGCTGTGTCCGCATCTTGCTTCGACAGGACCAAACGTCCCCCCAGGTGATATTATCCATCTGCGAAGCCCCAACCAGGACCATGTCGTGCTTGGTAGCGCCGCTGCAATCTCGGAATTCCTGGACAAACGTACGGCGAACACGTCTGATCGACTTGTGACTCCCACGATTAGATTGTGAGTATATACTGGTCCCTATTCCCCTATATCACGTCCATAGCTCATCTCAATCCCAGACTCGGTGTCGAGTGGGCACTAGGGTTGATGCCATATGGCCAGAGATGGAGAGACTACAGGCGCGCTCTATGGCAACACCTCCATCCAGGAGCGATCACCAGATATCAGCCAGTGCAACTCGCAATCGCTCGCCTATTTTTGACCGAGCTGCTCGAAGATCCCTCCAACTTCAAACGGCATATCAGCTTGTAAGTCGGCTGGATCCTTTCACGGTTGCTACGCCTGACCGAGTGCCACGCAGCACGTTCTCCGCTTCGATCCTGAAGATCGCCTACGGCATCAATGTCGAAGACGGCAATAATGAGCTAACGCGTCGCATTGACACGGTGTTGGATGGTATCGCTCAAGCCATGGTGCCGGGCAGATTCTCAGTGGACCATATACCTATCTTGAAATATGTACCCGCTTGGTTTCCCGGAGCCGGGTTTCAAAAGACCTTCGAGAATTGGAGGACTGAGAGCTTGTCGTTCAAAGATTTCGTCTTCACTTCGAGAAACACAGCGCTGGTGAGCTGTATATCGCCGAGCCACTGGCCATTGACGCCATCCCCCTGACATGAACGTTTCGTTTCGTAGACGGAGAAGGCAGTGAGCCCCCACATAGATCCCATTGTCGACATCATGCTGGCGAGAACAAGAGGTGGTCACGCCATACCGGAAGAGCTTATCAAAGACACCGCGGCTATCGCATTGGAAGGTATAGTGTTCTAATGTCTTATGTTTTTTTCGATTCGTTGTCTGACTAGTCTTTTCACAGCTGGCGCTGACACGGTAAGTTGAGTCGAAGATGCCCGTCGGACCATAGGTTCATTCCAGTGTTTCATAGTCAATCGCAACGCTTCAAGCAACACTTCTCGCCCTGTCACTGTACCCAGAAGTACAAAGGAAAGCACAAGCTGAACTAGATGCTGTCGTCGGTCCCAACCGACTCCCGGACTTCGGCGACCGTGATTCGCTGGTGTACATCAACGCGATAGTGAAGGAGTCATTCCGTTGGTTCACCGTGACTCCGCTGGGCATCTCTCATGGAACCCTCGAGGATGATGAATTCCGAGGATACTTCATACCCAGGGGTACCCTTCTCACCGCGAATATCTGGTACGTGTGTGTCCGCTCCCATATCCTCTAGAGCTTAACCTTCTATTCAGGGCCAGCATGCACGAACCAGGAATGTTTGAGGATCCAGATGAATTTCGTCCAGAACGCTTCATTCACGACGGGAAGATAGATACCAGCCTCTGCGACCCCTCTGCATTTATATTCGGCTCAGGACGAAGGCTCATCTTTGTCGCCTCTTCTTTCGATCTGTACTAATTCTATTGAGTGATTAGGATCTGTGTCGGAAGATACTTCGCTGAGGCTTCACTCTTCCTCAATATCGCCTCCGTTCAGCACGTCTTCGATGTTACCCCGCCTGTTGACGAAAACAGCCAGCCCGTCAGGGTTGAGGTGATCATGGCAGACCGATTTATCTCGTAAGCGAGGCTCCGTCTATCCAGAGATTGCAGCCCACTCACATTATCGGCAGATTCCCTGAAGATTGTCGGCTCACGATCAAGCCTCGTTCCGCGAATTCGGTGGCTTTGATACATGGATCCCATTGACTCCGGAAATAGCCATCCAAGACTTCATGTATATGCTACTACTGAAAGCAATTGGGTATTTGTATTTTGCAAGATCATAGGGCGACTAGACTAGGTTAGTGTTTACTGGTAAGGACCATGAGAACTATGGTTATGATGCCCACGTAACGACCCTTAAGTACATTCATGACAGTAAGTAAGTACTATTCGCTATCCCTTGGATCCATCCTCACCACCTTCGACATATGCAGGCGCCACCCCTCCGAATAGCAGATTTAATCCGCTTCTGATGCTCAGTTAGGGCAGCGCCATGGGAAGATTCTTACGTCTATGCCTCCTTCCTTGGGGTACTCTTCAGGCTCCTTTCTCCCGTGGATTTTTGAATAGCTGGCTGATTTTCCCGTCTGTACCGCACATTAGGATTCCGAGCAGTGTTTTAGTACATCTACCAAGACGACGCACAACCTTTGGGAAGCCCCACTTAACGGTGCCATCGGTTGCTACGTAACAATGGCTTTGACCATGCGACCAGAAACCCGCGTGGGTTCACTATGTGTGGAAATATAGTTCCTTGCATTACCGTGCATCGCTCGCGTGAGTTTTCAGCCGCTTTATCGTCCTTGGTGGCGCAGGGTTCTGCACTCACGTTCTTTGATCGCAGACAATGCATAAAAACCTTCATCACATCGCGCGGCCCCAAACGCCAGCCAAAAATGCATCGTTTTTCTTACATTCAATAAGTGGCTGTCTATATCTGCGACGGTGGTAGGAACTTCCTGCGCCGTCGCTGGGCATCGGCCGGAACCTCGATGATTTAATCCTCAGCGGAAAGTTTAGAAGATACCGCTGGGTATCCTCGTGTAAGCTCAGCCGCGCGCTGTTTCGCTCCTGTTCGGCACCTTCTCTGACCACACAGACAGGACTCGCGCTTCCGACGTCGATTCGCGTCCTCCTATTTCCCCGTGGGGATCAGCGATGACTGTTATAGCTGTCAGACATCATTGCAGCTCTCCTCTTGGCTTGGGTCTTGGTGGCTTCCCAGCCTTCTTCCCCGCCGAACCCGCAATGAAAGGATATCAGACGCCTTGGGGAAAGGGATCAAAGCTTGAGCTCCAATCGCGACTGCAGCAAGTACTTTACCCATTCCGTCGTGTCCAGCTGACTGTCTCCTTGTCTACATATACTCTCCAGGTGTCCCCCCCAACGTCAAGTGGGCATCACCCGCAATGCCGTATTTTCATCTTCAGTTTCTGCGTCTGGACTTGGCAGCTTCTTTCCTAGGATTCCTCCTTTTCATCTACCTCCGTTCATCGTTCGCTTGGAAGGCCCGCACACGTGGAAGAAGGTTACCACCTGGGCCAACACTACTCCCCGTAATTGGGTATCTCAACGTACCCAAGGCGAGGCCGTGGTTCGCGTTCAGCCGTATGCGGGCCAGATATGGTCGGTAGTCTGTTCTGCCCATAAATGTCCTAGGTTGGATTGACTTTGATGCGATTCTAGGCGACGTAGTCTACTTCCGCAGGTTGGGTCAACACAACCTCATACTAGACAGTCCCGCCGTCATCATCAAATTCCTTGAGAAGCGGGCGGCGAACACATCGGATAGGTTACTTAGCCCTTCTATCGTTTTGTGCGTACCTCCTGCTCTGACTGACTGGATACGACACTAATTGGACGACGTAGGAGTGCCCTCAGCGAGACCCTCGGCTTCATGCCATATACTGCGGAGTGGAAGGACTGCAGACGCGCTTTCTGGCAGCACTTTCATCCAGGCGCACTCAGTGCCTATAGACATGTGCAAGTCGCTGTCGCCCGCCGCTTCCTCACCAAGCTGTTGAAGAGCCCTGCCGACTTCGAACAACACGTTCGATTGTGAGTACGACTTAGCCTCGAGAATGCGAACCTGACTCTGGAGCTGCTCTTGACTTGACAGCACCTTCGCCGCAACGATCCTGAAAGTCGGTTACGGCATCGACATCGAGGATTCGAGTGCTGAGATTGTCCGTGTTATCGAAAAGGCGATCGAGGGACCAAGTCAGACCCTTGTTCCCGGAAAATTCCTGATCGATTACATCCCTCTTCTACGCTATGTACCTGGATGGTTCCCCGGTGCCGGGTTTCAGGCCCAATTTGCGGAATGGCGGGATGCATCCAGGAAACTCAAAGATGTCCCTTATGCGCTGCGCAACACAGCGTTTGTACGTACATCCTTGTCTCTCGCGTGTGGTCGTTGAGCGTGACATTCCACCCCGTTGCAGACGGACGATGTGCTGCCCAATTGCGTGCCGATAGTTGAAGCTTTGCTCTCTGCCAAGGGAGACACCGAAGGTTATCCTTCAGGTATCAGCCAGGAGGAGCTTGTGAAGACAGTTGCTGGTGCCGCCTACGTTGGTGAGAAGGCCCCATGTTCTTATAGGTATGCATCTCACCGCCTATAATTCACGATGCATCGCAGCCGGCTCAGACACGGTACGAAGTACTGCTCCAAGGGTTGGGGAACATGTGTCTTACTACACCATCCATAGACGTACTCAACCCTACAAGCCGCGTTCTTGGCCATGTCCCTATATCCCGACGTCCAGAAAAAAGCCCAAGCGGAGCTATCCACTGTCGTTGGACCCAACCGTCTTCCCGATTTTGACGACCGTGATGCGCTCGTCTACGTCAACGCCATCGTGAAGGAAACGTTGCGGTGGTTCAACGTTGCCCCCCTTGGGATTTCGCACCGCACGATGGAGGACGACGAGTTCCAGGGATATTTCATACCCGCAGGAACCATGATTACACCAAATATTTGGTTAGTTGCCCCCGCTCGCCGCTAGCAGCAGACTCACTCATGTCAAATATAGGGCCTGTATGCACGACCCCGATGAGTACGAGGACCCAGGGGACTTTCGGCCGGAACGGTTTATACGTGACGGCAAGCTCGATCCCAACGTTCGCGATCCGCTCGCGTTCGTTTTCGGCTTCGGACGAAGGTGCACCATTTGTTTCTCGCCGTCGATAGCACGTCTTCATGAGAGGTTTCGGAAGCAGGATTTGCCCTGGCAGGTACTTCGCCGATGGCGCACTTTTCATCAACATTGCCTCGGTTCTCCACGTTTTCGACATCGGCCCTCCATTGGATGAGAAGGGCGACCCGATTCATGTCAAGATGGAGATGTCTGATGGGTTCTTATCGTGGGTACCACCTCACCTACTAATTGAGACACTCTAGGTTCTTAACGCTTCACGTTCCATCGACACTGCAGATACCCTGTTGATCGTCGTTGCATCATCCGACCTCGTTCGTCTGAGGCGGCTGAGTTGATATTAAACTCGCAAACCTGAAGTGGCGGTCTTAATCATATGCTGCGTGGATGTTCGAGAGTTAGGTTTGTATCTAATCTCCACGATGTGCCGTACGTGCGTGGTGCTTATTACGAGAGGGTGGGGCAGGTTTTGCGCGACCCGGGCGTTGTGTGGACGGAATGCCTCGGTATACGATTCCCCCACGAAGGTGACGTCTAGTGTCGAGACCATTCGAGAGTGAACGGCGAATACTACTCGCCACCGTCCGCTGCCTCTGTTCCATGTGATAAATGGCGTATGTGTTATTCAACGTACTATAATTCTCCAGTTCGATGCGTAGCGGTCTATGGCACAGGAGCTTGGCTGCTCCTTCGCATCAGAAATGAGCAAAGGTCCATTCCACGGGTTGTTACCAGTCAGATACGGGCGTTGCGCGTATCCATATGGGATGCTGGAACACAAGCGGTAGATATCTAAATCATGATGACAATTCTACGCAGCGTCATGGCGACTCGTCACACAGTACATCCAGCACGTAAGTCCTTTTCCATCGCTGCCCTCTCGTCGCCCCGTATCATCGTGAACCATGGGAGTTTCTCCTGAACCTTGGTCCAAGTGCGCTCCCACAGCCACCACCCCGCGGCCAGAGGGTGCCTGGGCGTATAGGTCGTCCATTCGAGAGGGTACGCTCCCTCCAGCATCGGAAACACGTGAGCGAGGTAGGCAGCGACGACATGTGCGTCATCGATGGGGCAGTCGAACAGTTCATCGAGTCGACTGCGGACAAGCTCGGCCTTGGGGGGAGCGCGTACTTGACGTCGTCGACCGTCAGGGTTTGTCGAGCGTCGAACGCAATGCCGAGCGTCGTTAACTCGGGGCAGCGGGTAGCGAAAGGGGCGAGGAATTGTGTCATCGTAGGCAGCATGCCGGGGGCGGTGTCGTGGTAGCAGTAGTCGTAGGTTCCCAGGAAAAGAAGCTCGATAGCGGGAAAGGCCTGCGCGATTTCGAAGCAGAAGTCGCCATCCAGGGCATACGGGCATGCGAGGTTCACCGTCAATGCTGTCAGATTCGTGAAGGAGAGGAGGGGCCGAAGGGTGTCTCGAGCCAGGGTGAGTTTGTTTTGCCGCGAGTGGCCTAGGTTCGCGTCGTCGCTCATGTAAATGGAAAGTTCAGAGAGCGCAACGTGCGAAAATTGGCTGGAAATGAGGTCGAAAAAGGGGACACCGTCGCGGACCTTGGGGACATCGCGGAGATAGACGACCGCTTCCTTCACCCGTGAAAAGTGCGTGATGTCGGTGCTGAGCGCAAGATAGTCTCTTGTCATCGCCGTGATCTCGACATGGTGCAATGCAGGAAAGGCATCCGGCGGGATCGATCCCCAGGATAAGAGGGCTGGGAGACAGATAAAGAGCTCGCTCAAACGTTGAAAGTCAGCCAAGGGCGAAGAACGCGCTTTCTGAAATAGGGATTTGGTCGCATGGGAAGGTATGAAGATGGCGTAGGTTGTCCGGTAGGGCGCCAGAGATGAGCTTGCACACCTCTGGCGTTTGCTCGCAGTGGAGGGTGAAAGACTGAAGGGACAGGAACCGAGTCGATATCAATGACAACGGCGTCTGTAGGTATTGTCCCTCGTCATCTTGACGGGACCAATCCTCGATAGAGATTCGTTTGAGATGCGGACCGATCAGGCAGAGCACGCCAGGAAGATCACAGTCGTTCTTCTGCAAGGTGCTATCCCTCCAGCTGAGTTCAACCAGCTTCGGGAAGAGGATGAGAGTGGGCCGGTAAATTGAGAGTGCGCATAGGACTCCACTGTCAAGCCTCGGATGCTTCTCGACGGTGAGGATCCACCTTCCGAGATGGCGCACATGCGACGAGTACTTGAGAAATGCCGTCCAATCGTCCGGTGCGAGAGAACGAACAACCTCCTGCGCTCAGAGTGTGCATCAATAGACCGCATCCTATGATAGTAAGCGAGACAGTGGACTGACAAGGCGTCGGTACTCTCGATTAATTGTCCATGCATCCTCGGGAAAGCATTTTATAAGAGGGATCCAATCACGGAGCTCGCTCCATAGGGATTGTATAGCCGTCTCGTGGAACGCCTTGCAGGATCGTGCGAGGGAAGCTAGGGTGGCGTCGGTAGTGTAGGTGCAAACATCTTGGAGGATTTCGGGGATAAAAAGCGCTTGATGCATTCAGCTCGATCTATTTGAAACATTGTTATTGTTATCGCAGCTTTTCCACCCATCACGAAGCATTGCTCACCATGAATCCACACCACTTATGCCGAATGTTTCGAGCTGCTGCCGGCCAAGACGGTGAGGAAGGTTGGGCAGCAAGCGCCAGTGACGTTGACACGAATACCCGACAAAGCGCCTGTGTGCGGCTAAATCCTGTGCCTGTGCCCTTCCCCGGCCCGAATCCCCAGGCTACCCCCAGTCTGTGCATTACGGTGAGCTGTCCACGAACGGTGACTGATCGCTGGAATAATCCTACCACAGTGTTTGCGACTGTACGGAGGCAGAGGCTGTGATGACGATTATAACCAAACCACGAGCGCAATACCTCGTCCATCCATCCAACATATCAGACCTCGTCCATCTCGCCCCTCTCGTCCTCGCGTATCATTTTGAACCACGGGAGCCACTGCCAGACCACTCGCCATTGATGTTCCCATTCCCACTCGAACTGAGGGAAGAGGCAAAATTCGAGCCCGCTTCCCGCGTCCAGCATCGGAAAGACCCGAGCAATGTATGCAGCGACTACGTATCCGTCCTCGATAGGGCAATGGGAACAGTCCAGATACGTGACCGAGGATGGACTCGGCCGGTCGGGGATGGCGTTCCTGACGTCGTCTATGGTCAGGTTCTGTCGAGCGTCGAAGGGGATGCCAAGAGAGGAGAGGTTGGGACAGTGGGTGGCAAAAGGGGCAAGAGTCTGTGTCATGGTGGGAAGCGTGAGGTCTACGACGTCGTAGATGCAATGTTTGGAGTCTCCGATGTGGAGGGACTCGATCTCGGGTAACGTCTTGGCGATCTCGGTGAGAAGGGCGCCGTCGAGGGCGTACTGGCATGCGAGGTTCACCCCTAGTGCCTTCAGCCCCGTGAAGGAGAGGACGCGGCGCACATGGTCTCGAGTAATGGTCACCTTGTCTTGCAGTGGACCCCCGAGTTCGGCATTCGCATCGTCGCTCATACAGATGGAGAGTTTGGCAAGGAGGCGGTGCGGGAACTGGCTGGAAATGATGTTGAAGAGGCGGAGCCCGTCTTTGAGCTGCGGGAGGTCTCGAAGTACGATCGTAGCATCCTCCACCTTGGGAAACTTCTCAATGGTAGCGCTAAATGCGAAGTAATCCTTTGTCAGAGCCGTGACTGCGACTTTGCGCGACAGAGGAAATGCGTTTGGAGGAAGTGGGCCCCAAGATATGAAGGCTGGCAGACGGATGGAGAACTCGCTGAGATATTGGATCCGGAGTCGGCCTAGGGCAGAAAAGGCGCTTTCCGTGATTGGAAGGTCGTGACAACGGAATACCCTAAGGTCATGTAAGTTGCTCAGCAGAGCGCCAGGGATGAGTTGGTACACGGCCAGAGGTTCTTCGCATCGGAGATAGAAGTACTGTAGGTAGGGGAATCCCATTGAGATCAACGACAGAGAGGTTTGTAGATACTGCTCTGCGTCATCTTAAAGGGACCAGTCTGCAATGGATATGCGCTCGACAAGGGGGCCTAGCATGCCGAGCACAGCCGGAAGGTCGTCGTCAAACATGCCCAGGGTTGACCATGTGAGCTCAACCAGCCTTGGGAACAAAATGAGGATAGGACGATAGATCAACAATGAAGTTAGAACTCCATTGTCAAGTGTCGGGTGCCAGGGGGAGACATCACCCCAGGGTCTCCCAAGGTGGCGCACGTATGCCGAGTGTTTAAGAAAGCTTGCCCAGTCATCGGAGCGAGAGAGCGCACAATTTTTTGTGGTCGAAATTTGTGAATTGACCGCACCGTGCTGCGACAGGTGAGCAGGCTGTGTGCTTACAAGTTCTCCTGTTTCTTCAGTTGCCCAAGCATCCTCGGGGAGGGATTTGATAAGAGGACTCAAATCATGAAGGTCACTCCATAGGAGTCTGATAGCTGTTCCGTGGAATGCTTTACAAGACAGGGCGAGGGAAAGCAGAGCGGCGGCGTCCGCGTAAGCGCATACATTATGGAGAATTTCTTGGATTAAGAGCGCTCGATGCATTTGGCCGGCTCTGTTCGAAACACCATGAGAACCTGGCTTCAAAGTGGCCATCAAAAGGTATCGCTCACCATGAACTCGTATATACAAAGAATTTCCGCCACGGGCTAGCGTCGCAGTCCAGACGAACGTGGAAGACCAAGAGGAGCGCGACAAGCGCCTGTGGCGATACCGTCGAGTGTGAGCGTCGTCATATCTGGTGGGCAAGCGCCTGTAACTGGATTCAGCTCAATCGATACGTTCCGAGATTTCAATCGTTCGATAACGGCTGCTCATCGAAGACAAGTACAACTACTAATATTATGTTACACGCAGAATTTTTCAGAGACGAGACCGGTTGAACGGTCTACATGCAATGGAGCGGATTAGTCCATGATAGCACACGATCCGTTCGAAGTCCCTCTTCTCGCGATCGCAAAATCCTCGCGACCCGGTCAGACTTTGGAGACCAGTTCACCGTGTATCAGCGTACACCACCCATCCTCATCCGCGGTCCACTTCCGCCAAGTCTCCGCCACCTTCTCGAGGCCCTCCTGGGTATAGATGCCGTTCTTGATCGCCGTCGACGCGAAGTTCGACGACAGTGTGCGGTCCGCCCACAAGCCGCCCCACCATGCCCGCTCCTCAGGGGTGTAGAAGCACCACGTCCCGACAGACAGGGTGAGGCTTTCAGTAGGGTACCCAGCCTGCTTCGCCCAAACGTGGAGGCGGCGACCGGCGTCGGGCTCGCCGCCGTTGGCGCGGGCGACCTTTAGGTAGCCCTGGTGCCACTCCTTCATGCCATCGATCTCCGGGTACCAGACCATGCCTGAGAGGTCGGTCTCGCGGGTCGCGACGATCCCGCCGGGCTTCGTGACGCGTCGCATCTCGCGCAGCATTTGTACGGGGTCGGAGACGTGCTGGAGGACCTGGTGGGCATGGACAACGTCGAAGCTCGCATCGGGGAAGGGGAGATTGAGCGCGTCGCCAGGAGTGAAGGTGACGTTGGTCACGCCTTTCGAGGCGGCGTGCTCACGGGCCTTGTCCATGATGTCTGAGACGTCGAGCCCGGTGACGTGCCCCAGGGGAACGTAGTTTTTGGCGAGGTCGGTGGAGATGGTGCCCGGACCGCAACCGACGTCGAGGATTGTCATGTTGGGCTTGAGGTAGGGGAGGAGATAAGCGGCGGAGTTCTGGGCGGTACGCCAGCTGTGCGAGCGGAGGACAGACTCATGGTGGCCATGGGTGTAGACGTGGCCCGATTCTTGAGACATGGTGCAAGGGTTATTCTGCGTGGTTAAGGATAATATTAGGCGTTGTCTGACGATATTCGGGAAATCCAAGGGATACATGATTCGAGTTGGATCGTACCTTGGTCAGGGTGCTTGTAGACGAAAATATGGAATGCGACGGCTGGTTCTCTGTCGAATGGTCAGTGCGACTTCTGGGTCTTTTAAGTAAACCATCCTCCAGTGTCTCAGGACATCCGTTCGGCCGAAGGGGCTCGAGAACGGACCTTTTGGGCCGATATGCATGCGAGTCACCGCGATAGAAGCACTAGATACGAAGGATCAGTGATGGTCGAGGTCGCGACGCGACCTTTTAATTGGAGCGACCTGCCAGCGGGGGATCGATTCCAATTGGGAGAAGCAAGGACGCTCTCGGAATCTTCCGCGCGGCCATCCCCGTGATCCTCATGGCGCCTATTGTGTCACGGGGCCGTCACGACACACCTTCTTTCGTCACGAATCACACTCCGTCCGGCGTCTGTGTGAGTGTCTGGCGTGCCTGGTCCCGCCACCTGCAAGTGGCTGCTCGTCTCACTCCCTCGTCCACCCTACCTAGCTCTTTCAATCACCACCCACGAAACCACAGGAAGGCGCAACTTTGTCCCCTTCACATATCCGACTTCCTTTCTTGGTTATCGAACGGTTGAGTGGATCAGCAGCTAGGCGTCCCATCACTTGCCTCGTTTCAACTTCATCCCTCCTTGCTCGACACGGCCAAGACCTCGGTCGGCAACACTTTCTATACCTCAGGCTCCTGCTATACCACACTTCGTCTATCACGACATGCCTCCCAACCCACTTTCGCTCAAACAGCGACTGGCTGCGCTCTCTGCGAACATCAACTCTCCATCCCGCTCAAACTCTTTTGATCTCCCACCGGAATCGCCCATAACAAGCAAGCGCAAGGCCTTCTTCAAGCAGCCCTTCGGAAAATCCTCGTCTGTCGCACCCGAGGTCCCATCAGCGCAGTACCATGGGCAGGAGAGAATACAGGAGGTCATGAACAGGTTGATATTCCAGGCAGGCGTCGACTATGAGTGAGTGCTTCCCTGTCTCTGTACCTCTTACCCCTCCCTCTAACAATTATGTTCCAAGAACACGACCCATGTATGTATCGCGGTCCACTCACTGTTACGAATACGTATAAATGTATCCGTCCAGGATCGTTATGTGCGCCTCTGCTATGCCCGACCCAAGAGAGGTCTCATACGACCTTCTACTTGTGTGAGTCGCATGCCATTATGTCGGAGTTCGAGTCATGACACCATCGTAGCCGTATACTGTCTTATTTAGATCTCTACGGTGCGTACCATTTCTATTTTGAATACATCGGTTTCTCAATTCTTCAATGCAGTCGAGTCCGATTACACAGTCGTATTTCTTGCTGCCGGGAACCGACATTCACCAGGCTGGAACTGGGTATGGAAAGCGTACCGCAGTCTCAGCCGAAAGTATCGTAAGAACTTGAAACGCTTGGTACGCGCCTCACAGTTGTCTGTCTCTGTTGTTTCATTTGACCGATTCCCCCGCAGT